>MU270060.1:0-239903 GCA_021432635.1 Thozetella sp. PMI_491 | reverse complement strand
CCCCCCCTCCTCCCAACACGGAACCAACAACACAGCAGCGAACGAACCACAGACCTGCCCCGCAATCTATCCTGCAAACCTCACTCGCGACAAGCGTACTCGATGGCGCTACAGTGGAGTTGGCTGGTACACACAGTGGGAGTTAAGGTTCCCCAGCAGATACAATGCTACTGCACCTTAACGTATCCACTCGGCCAAGCGGCACGATCTCCTGTCCGAGAGTCTGATCTTCGCCCTACCTCAGATACAGCGGAGGGTTTTTGACAGGGCTAGAGAACTACCAGAAAGGTCCTAAGAAGAATTTTCCTATTGTGGAGTACTATTAGACTTTATGGAAGCTTCGATTCTAATCCTCAGGCGGAGGCCTCTCGTGGATATGGTAAGAGTGACATGAGATTCGGGGCAGCCCTAGCTATCTTAATGCCACAAGACTACATTATACCAGGGGGGTATAGTGGAGCTTCAATTTTACACTTTGGCCTAGTGGTTTTATTTGTGACATTGATTAGTGATCCGGTGTACCTATATTCTTTTACAAAGTGTGATTGACATTTGTAAATTGCTGAGATTACTCAGAAGAGCTAGGTAAGGTCTAAGATCTGTATATAAAGGCAAGTGCGAATCTCTGGAGACACCTCTTCCTATCATCACATCTACCTTCGGTTTCATTAACTCAGTATCCATACTAAACATACTTCAGAATCATTACCAAATCACTAGCACACCAATTCTCCCAATGTCCTCCATCAAGAACGTTGCAGTGCTCGGGGCACGTATTACTCTAGTCTGTTCTCCATGTCTACGTGCTGACATTACTTAGGCCGCTGGAATTCTCGGAGCTCCTGTTCTGAAAGCCATCATTGACTCGGGTAAATTCAACATCACAGTCATCACTCGTCCATCCTCAACATCAACATTCCCATCCGGTGTCAAAGTCGTTAGGGCAGACTCCACATCGGTGGACGATCTTACAGCTGCTCTCAAGGGTCAAGATGCTGTCGTCTCAACCGTTGCTCGGGAAGGAGTACGGGGCCAAACTGTACTTGTTGATGCTGCCATTGCGGCAGGTGTCAAACGAATCCTTCCTTCCGAATATGCGGGCGATTTGAGCAATCCCAAGGCAGCTACCTTGCCACCCTTCGCTGACAAGCTCCATACGAGGAAGTATATTGAGGCCAAGGTCGCTGCTGGTGCCGACATAACCTACTCATATGTTGTCTCTAGCATCTTTCTCGACTGGGGCCTCGACTACGAGTTACTATTGGAGGTAAGTGGCTTGCAGGGTTCTGATGAGCCTCTCTATTCCGTTCATGTCTTTGTCTGCACTCGTAAGTTTCGCACCAATCTTGATACACGTACTGACTCCCCGTTCATCTAGTGGAGGTCTCCTGAGCCAACGCTATACAACGGTGGAGAATGTGATTTCAGCGCAACGACCCTTGCTACCGTGGGAAAAGGAATAGTTGGAGTCTTGAGCCATCCTGAGGAGACGAAGAACCGATCCGTTTATGTCCATGATATAGCCATCTCTCAGAAGAAGTTGCTTGAGTTGGCGAGAAAGGTTGCACCTGAGAGGACATGGTCGCCAGTCACAGTCAGCCTCGATGAGAAGGAGAAGTGGGTTAGAAGCAAATCGGCTGAGGGCGATTACACATCTGGACCTGTGATTTTTGGTTATCTCAGTGTGGCTGTGTTCCAAGACGGATATGGAAGTCGCCTCCAAAAGTTGGACAATGAGCTCCTTGGTGTCAAGGAAATGACGGAGGCGGATATTGAGGCACTTTGGAGAGAGATAATGACACCAAAGTAGTCACCAATTTGGGGAGTCTCTGGGTCTGTAATTATGTAAGGAATGTTGGAAAACTGTCTGCCCCCTTTATTTTTCTTCTCGATGTGTCGCGAATCTGTATCCAACTCTATTCGATATCTCAGATGTGTATAGGCTATGAGAACGGATATTAGATACAGATATTAAATAAAAGGTCTAATCTCAAGGTTTGTTGCAAAGATTTTATGGGAAAGTTGGCTTTGAAAACGTTGCTCATGTTATAGCCCACACCCTTCAAAGTAGTGAGTAAACCCCTGGCATTATCGGCCTCAGTAATGACATAATGAGCTTCGCCTAGAAGGTCTGAATAGCGTGCTGCTTGAATCAATGGGATAGCCATTTCTCCAAAGCATCGCTCAACGAAATACTTATTCCTGGCAAGCATTATGAATCGTTCACGATCTGCAATCCGCCGATTAGTCAGAGCCACGTTTGATCTCTAAATGTGGTTGCGGAACCTACTCCTACCTGTGTCTAAACCTACCTCAAACAAACAGAGCGGTCTTTATATACGCCCAATGCCTTTTTCTATGCTAATGGCCTGTTATTACAACCCTGCACCGGGAAGAAAACCTTGAAATTACAGTATACGCTTCGAGTATCGAAAGGTATACATTTAATACTAACCATCGCTTCACGCATTATTAACCTACCAAACGACACTCGGCTAATGTTTCGGATTTCAAAAACTACAAAGAACATCTCTTAGAACAATGGTGCCTATTCTTATGATGCTTGGATTTGTTGCTGACCGAAACTTGGCACCGGGAGAGCACTATACGCTTCGTCGCTTTGAACTCACCAGCTCCATTTACGATGCTACCAAGGTAGAAGCGATCGAATTTTCCATTACGTGCTATTTTGTAGGCGGAAGGCGGTGGGAAAAATGATTGTTCCAAATACCGGTTCCTTTGTTAGTTTCACGGCTAGAGTAGTAGGCCGCACTTCGACGAACCAACTTGCTATCCGGGTCTTAGATTTAATGTACCTTCCGAAGCCTCTGTCCCACAACGCACTTGCAACACTATCAAAGGTTCAAAGAGATAGGACTGTTGTGGTGGTCGGGCTCAATTAAGCTCATCCGAAAGCCACGTTTATTAACTTCAAACCAAGACTCGGTACGAAGCGCGCACACAGAAATGGATTTCTAAGAGGAGGAAAGGACTAGCAGACCTCCGTCAACGCAAATCAACCAATCCTCATCATCTGTGCGAATTCAAGATATTGAAGTTATTGACGATGATGCGCCAAATGTATCAGCTGTTCCGGAGCGTCGCCATCGAAAGCAACGCCGTCGCTAGGACTAAAACTAGAACCGAATGAATACTGGTATGTAATTTAACTTCATATTTATTTTGGCTATGTTAACATGGATATTGGTAAATAAAGGATTATACCTCTTTAGCTACTAACGCCCTCTTTACAACGCGACGCTGCACTAGTAAGAGCACTGCAATATCGGTTCGTGCTAGCTTTTCAGCTCCCTACTATAATACGTGTACTTCCTCTATCACCTTTAGTAGTGGATAATGTAGGATACTTCTCGCTAGCGTTTATTTATTTTTACGGAAACCAATGATGTACCCCTTAACATGCTTCAGGTATCTCACGCTCTACTTGTACCCGTCCGGTAAACTATACTTGGTAATAAACCCATAGCAGGAATTCAGCGCGATGAGCTTCCCCTCCATCGGTGTGACCCTTACTCTGGTGGGATCATCTCCACAGCTGTTTCCACCCGCGGAGCCCTGTGTGGCGCCATACTCCCAAGAAGCCATGGCAGGCCTTTGACATCAATGAATATGCCCGGGATTATTAAGCCGAACACACATTGGAGGCCCTCTTGGACGGCAAAGGCGGTGAAGCGGTACAAAGCCTGCTAGACGGCGGAGTCTCCCTGCAGCCGCTCCATGGCGAGGCCGGCCTGCATGGCCGTCAGCATCAGGGCAACGAAGACAGTAGAGGCAGCTATTCCATGCGGGTTTGTCGGCTGCCGAAGTTCCGCCAGCCGCAGAGGCAGGGTCGAAGGGTGGAAGGAGGGTGAAACGATGGACGGTGTCATGCAGGAGAGGCGGAGCCCGGCCCGCAAGCAGCGAGGGCGGGCTGGACCTGGTCTGAGTCCCGGGACATGATTACTAGTATTACCTAATGGTGTAGAAACCGGTAACTAGCGATATCATTGTGCGCACGCTAGGTTCGAATCGGCTCAAATCGGCTCAAAAAACTATCCTCATCTTTAACCCATCCTTCTCTACAATCTCGTCTTTCTTATTCAATAGTTCCTCCATGTCCCATGGACAGCTCACGTATCTACCACCTAGCCACTCCCGGCGCTCAGCAGCCAGCCATGCAATTGTATCTCCAGCTATGTCCGGGCGATCAGGCAATGAATCTCGCATTTGCGCGGGTGCGTTCTCGGTAATCTTTGTCTTGATTGCACCCGGATTGACACAAAACGTCCAAAGTCCCTCATTACCATATTCCAGTTGTAAGGTCTCGGTCCATCTCAAAATTGCAAGCTTTGAACTTCGATAACTCCCGCTCCCGGGACGAGCGCTCAGTGCGCCTGAAGAGGCCACGTTAATGATTGTGCATGAGCCGTTGGCACTAGCACGGGTTGAGAGTTGTAAGGGGAGGAATGTGCGAGTCATATTGAAGAGTCCGCGGACGTTGACTTCCCAGGTTCGCCAGTACTCGTCTGGATCTGAGTCGAGAATTGGCTTGTATGGTTCCATATGGGCCGCATTGTTTACGACAATGTCCAGATGTTGGCCAAACCCCTGTGAAACAATGTCATACAATGCTTGAACGCTGTCTGGACTGGCGATATCGACCGAACAGCCTAACACCAGAGGCTCAGGGCGTCCGGCTTCCGTCGCGGCCGCCCGTAACTTCACGATGAGATCGTCTGATACGCCGTGTAGATCAGCTACTGCGATCGCAGACGCTCCCGCACGCGCGAAAGCTGTGGCTGTGGCATATCCGACTCCGTCCTCCCAAGCTGCGCCCGTGATTAGAACACGTTTGCCGGCTAGGTTCAGCTTCAGTGGAGAAATATAGTCATAGGTCGTGAAATGATGTACGTAGCCGCTGGATGGCTCCCTTCTAACCGACATCGTGGTCTGAAAAGTGGAAGATATAGGGGTGGCAAAACCAGGTGTATCCGGACCGGTTTGTCTCTAGTCCCAGGCGTCTTTGATCGAAGGTGCAAGGAGCGACAAGCTAGGTTCCCAGGTGCCATGGCTTTTTATGGGCGAGATCAGGGATCCACTTCTTAATTATGGCTACTAGGGGTCTTCGAGAGGGGCACGAAACAGACTCGTTGACCGGTACATACTTTGTTGTATGTACTGTACGTACCGCGTTCGGAGTTCTCAGCCCAGGTCCCGAAGTACCGAAACTCCCGTGCCATTTCCGGATTCCTGCAGTACCTGCATCTTATTAGTACTCACTCGTGCCGCAGCAATCCAGGCCTACCTTAAGTCTTACAGCACGTCTTTGGCTAAAAAAACCGCGCGATAGCGACCACCGAGTTATTAGGACACCCTCCCTCCCGAAACACACAAAAACCGACGGCGCCAGCAAGCCTGGAGATATTTTCAGCGCTCGCCCAACGACCGAAATAATGGAGATTTGTGGTTTGTGATCACAGCTGCCGCTGTAAAGAGAGCCGAGAGCCACGATGTCCACACAATTTTTCGTCGGTAGTTGGCATACTGAGCAGTAATGGACGAATTGCTGCTCCGTACGGGAGCAACTGAGCCCCTGACCAGCGCTGCGAGTCTTGATTTATTTTCCTTTGAGATTGTCTATATCTTCATACTTAGCCAGACCTCTCCAATCACTGCTCTATACATGCTTTAGTACAATAAACGCCGTAAAATACATGCACCTACTATGATATTATCCAGGATTCCTTCGTCGGCAGCAGCGCTAAATACTGACCATTTTCCTGCAGACAGCTGTGGCCGGGGGTTCGGGTGTGGTCGGAATACCGCGGTATGGGTGTCCGAGCACCGTGTTGGAACACGAGGACAAAGCTTCCCTGTTAGACTGAGGGAATTTTGGGACGGTTTTCGAACCGCCGAAGGTGGAAGGGATGGGGCGGGGTCGGGCGGCTTGTGCATGCAGAAGCTGCGGATGTGTCGACTTCAACATAGAACAAGTTTATCTTGTCGTGCGCGTGCCACCGTTTCTTTTGCCAAATTATTAGATTTGAGTGCCTTGACTAAAAGTTAACCTTTACAAAGGGGAAGAAAAAAAAATAAAGCCTCCATTCCCCTCTAGCGCCCGAGATCCGTCTTAACCAAGGCCTACTCTAGCCCGAAACGTCATTCGTTGGGTCCACGGCCATCAACCACTGGTGCACTCACATTCTGATTTCCGACTGGGCCGCGGTAGGTGGGCCCCGCAGAGGTACTCTATCAGGCTCATTTGTAATCCAACGTGACCGCACATAGTCAAGGCTATAGTATGAGCTTGGGTAAGAAATATGCATATGAAGCTAGTCCTTGAATCACCGCCCTGAAACGAATTCGTCCACGTTCTAGTCCACCGGACTCGGCAAATTCAACAAGCCAAGAATCAGTCATGTGGGCCAAAACTAGGGTCGCGATCGCAGGCGCATCTGGCGTGACCGGCTCCTCTATCATGAACGCATTGCTAGCAGTGCCCGAGAGATTTGTGCGTTAGACGACTCTGTGCCACTGAAACCAGGGTATCTCTCGCCTTTTACTCTCAGCTGCTGAGGTTTCAACAGGAAGTAACAGCTCTCGCACGACCAGCATCCTTAGAGAAGTCTCAATACATCGAGTTTGCGAAGCGCGGCGCCATTGTCAAGGCAATCGAGCTCCAAGAGCCGTCGGATCCCCTTGTCCAGGCGCTTATCGGCATAGACGTCGTCATCTCTTGCATGACATTGCGAGCCCTTCAGGAGGAAATGGCCCTTATTACAGCAGCAGACAAGGCTAGCGTGGGTCGCTACGTGCCTAGCTTTTTTGCCCCGTGCTGTCCGCCTCGAGGTGTCATGTTGGCCAGAGAGATGGTAAGAGAGTGGAAGCCTCACCCTTTGCCTCAATTTCCAGTTTCTAAGATCCTCGACTAATACAGGATTCGGAGCTATAGAAGGAAGGCATCCTAGACCACATCAAGACCCTATACCTCCCGTACACCGCCATCGACGTCGGCTGGTGGTATCAGCTCTCCCTCCCGCCCTTACCCTCAGGGAAGATCCAGCCTAAGATGGAATATTCTACGACACAGATTATTGGCGACGGCGATCTACCTTGGGCGTTGACAGATAATCGTGATATTGGTAAATATGTCGCCAGGATCGTCACCGACCCAAGGACGTTGAATAAAATGGTGTTCGCTTATAGCGAGGTCTGGACGCAAAACGAGGTCTGGGACGCTCTCGAGAGGGTCACGGGCGAGACTATTCCGCGGGAATACGTACGTGTTGCTGTCTCATAGCTCTTTTCTCTAGTCACAACTCCTTGAGTTTAGACATAAAGTTGTGGTTTACTGACTGATAGGATGCGGTAGATCTCCAAGGAGGAATTGCTTCAAATCATCTGGCACGGGCGGGCTGGAACAAACAGTCCGGGCCGACCGCCCATGGCAAATCTCGCCGTGGCGCAGTACCGGAACTTGCTGGGTATCCGAGGGGATAACACTCCCGAACATGCGAGGTATTTGGGATATCTCGACGTGAAGGAGCTCTATCCCGACATAAAGGCCACGCCTCTTGAGACTTACATTGAGGATGCGTTTGAGGGAAGAGTCAAAACGGTCTACTCGTGATCCCAACACTGGGGTTGGTAGGTAGACCGATCGGTTTCAGCATTAGCCATTTTATAGCACTGCTTGGAGATGGTAAGAAGATTGCTTCTATTGGGCAATGTAATGATGCAGATTGCTAGTATACGAGACCCCATGTTCGCTACCTAGTACCGAGAAACCCGACAGCCTCGTAGTCGCTAAAAATGTCGGAAGCCAGTAGGTTCAGGTCCTCCTTCCTGCACTGTAGTCTCAAGCCGTTTCCATTCGCAGACACCACTAGGGGTTGCTTTTCCTGAAGCGAGCCCAGAGCGAATACCTCGTCCTTAATTTGGGACTGCCTATCGAGGGAAGCCGCGGAGGTGGCTGAATTGGTGGGTGACAACGCGGGGCGGCGAACGTGATTTGGATGAATTCGGCCAGTGTAGCCTATACTCTTCAAGCGCTGTTCATCTCTGGAACATGCCCAGTTCAATCGTCAGGACAACTTCCACTCAGGTATTTCTACGTCGGTGGGAAGCCAGCAACCCATAACACAGATAAGCGCGCTATACAGTCTTCATAGTCCCCCTCCTCTCTCTTAAAGCGCCTTTATATACTCTTCGTAACGCATGTGATCGTGCACGACCTAAAGCACTTAACCCTCGAAATATTATATCACGCTGGTTCAAAACTGGACTGCGACCGTTCAATCCAGAAACCGGGTGTAATGTCGACGCAATCGCTACTAAGATCGAGAAACCCTGTGATTATCTCTACCCAAACTTAAAACTCCAACGACGGCAGAAAGTTCGCTATCCTTGCGTAAGCGGATCGAAGAGATCATTGCACATATGAGTTCGTAGAGTCCTAGTATATGTGACAGGTGAATATACCCGCGTCTAGTGTCAGATCAAGCTGGGGCGGTAGAATGGTGCTATGAAGTCTTATATATTTGGACCAAGGAAAGAAAAGCTATTAAACAGTTGCTGTGGCCAAATAGAGAGCTCTGCGCTCGGCCCTACGCGTGATACCTCTATATCGCACCTAATATCTAGACAGATGCTAACTCGATATAGTGATCAACCACACTTTTGACCTACTCTTCATAACCCACGAAATTTAACCCAAAGAGCTGTTCTGTCTCGGACGAGTCGAGTCGAAGTGGTCTGGTTGGTGTTGTTCTATTGAGAGGAAAGAGACCATCAGACACTTGCTGTACAGTCGTTGGGTAATCTCTTTCGCATCATCCCATGTCGTGCCTTGTATTCCACCGGCAGAAACCATTAGTCCTTTATTTCCAGGGATGGAAAGATTCAAGGCATCTATATGCGTTTTCGCGACATCGTTGACGTGGACTGACTACCCGAGCAATGGCATTTCCGCCTTACGATCAAGTAATGGCCCAAGGATAACACCATTGTTGCTTGCCACAACTTTCTCTTTCGTGGTGTGCAGCTCGTTCTTGCCAACGATGACGCTAGGTAAGAGACTGATGATATCGAACTTCAGCTTTTCATTCTTAATAAACCGCTCCAACGCCGCAAGTTCATGGCTTTTGTCGACTGCGTAAGCGTGGAAAGGTGCCATACATCGAGGAAGCATCATTTGCTTGGCACGATTAGTATATGAAACAACAAAGGGGAAAGGTAAATTCCTAGTGAAGACTTTGATAAAATCATTCGACATGATGTATTCCATCGTCAAAAGTTTTGCCATGGAGGACGTGATAACCGCCCTTTTCACCGACTTGGCCTTTGTTGCAGACTTTAAAATGCCAACAGTAGCATCAATTGAGGGATTGATAATATGGCGTTTGTAGTTATCGGTCTGGATGACAAGCACAAGGATGAGGCATCACATCAAGTCACCCGACTTACATATGCTGGAAGCGGCGATGCCACATGGACCACTCCACTAACTCCATCAAGAACATCGTCAAACGCAGGTACCTTCCTCGAGCAAGTCTCTGACGATTACAATCTCCAACTCTGCCGCGAAAGATTTGACAGATTCGGTGTTCATTATCTGCTATCCTTGTTCTGCCTTGCTATCCTAGGCAACGTTATTCCGGGACACTAAACGAAGCGACTGAGTCTATGAGATTTGAGATACGAGGCCGGATTTGATATCATAACGTAGTCCTACTGCCGCGTTTTTCAAGCTTTCCCTGATAAGCGGAGACTCCTTCAGGATCTTCAAGTCATCCCTTATACTCTGCTCGATGCTATAAACTTCCAGTCAACACTTGCTTTACCGACTCTTTCCAAAGATAAGTTGCTAGAGGAACTGGAAGTGGACATACCCTGTCTCGTAGTCGGGTATTATCATGCTGTCAATGGCGGAATCAGTGTCTCCTGGTAGCATCGATTTTAGCAGACCACGGATCTTCGGAGCGGACATGTGGGTTGCTCCACAGTCTTCGCAACGTCAGTCTCGACGTCTGACTATGTGAATGTTGATTTCTAGAGGCTAATTGTTACTTACCGGTGTGGTGAACGATGATGACCTGGCGGAAGTGGAAAACTGCGTCCAGCGCAGCCAGATCACCAAGGTTGGATTGAATGTGGCCGGCCATATTGCGAAGCAGATACGCCTCTGGGCGTATTGTCAGTATACCAGCCACGCAATACTCCATCAACATGACTTAGGTGGAATATCTTGAAAGAGAGGTTGGGTACGGAAATACCACCGGGGTTAAGTTTAAAAAATTGCTCTGGCTGGCATCGTGCATCGGCACAGGCAACTTGGTAGGACGTCACATTTAGCACTTCACGACCATGGACCAGAAACTTCTAGCTGAAAAACCTACACATGGCTATTCCAGGAGTTTTGCTACCGGCAGCAAGCTCTGTAACATATGGCATTGGTATATGCGTTGCAGCATACTCTTTGTTCCTCTGGATCAGCTCGTCAAGAGTAGGGCTCGGATTTACATTCGCCGCAAGCTCAGTGTTGCCGGCCATGTTGTCTTACTGTAGTTTTGGTGCTGGCTTAGTATTGAGAGAATGTAGCTGGACAATTGTTGTACTAAAATATGCTTATTTGATGGACCGTTCACTTCGAGGAGCAACCTCACTCATTCTTATACTTCAAGGATAAGGTGATAGACTTTCGGGCCGCTACCACCCTAATACACTCCTTTCCGTTTGTGGATAACATTCGACTCTTGGCGGCGCTAACTAGTAAGGGCCACGGCGATTTTACCCTTTGCTGGAGTATAACTAAGGCACTCATCTTTATGTTTACTCCTTTCGGACATCCTACGGGCAAGAACTAGTATGCTCCGACCCATCCGTGCCATCTTACCAGCCTGCCAGCTTATCAACATGCCCTCCATCGCTTGGTTATTGGTCTTCCGGACGTCATGTGGAGCATTCGCCGACTCTCGTAACTCCCCACAACGGATTTAAACCGCATCAATCGACTGACGAACTTCACTTAGCGGAGTTAAGGTGCTTTTATCTCCAATCCATACTAGCGCTGGGGGG
The DNA here is from genome assembly GCA_021432635.1 of Thozetella sp. PMI_491. NCBI lineage: Eukaryota > Fungi > Ascomycota > Sordariomycetes > Chaetosphaeriales > Chaetosphaeriaceae > Thozetella > Thozetella sp. PMI_491. Next base: position 228,827 of record MU270060.1, on the reverse strand, counting down.
CAGTCTCTGCTCGTCCAACTTCTATCATTGGGCTCTATCATTAGACCGGCAAACTCCGTGTGAAGCCTCCGATCAAATGTGGGCGAACTTAGTCGACCTATCCGGAACACACACCGAATGCCTAGAGGAAAGACTTGTTCTCGCACATGACGTACTTCTTTCCCTTATTAAAACTTCCACGGCAGGCTCCGCGCTTCTAAAGTGCTTCTATTTAGGTCTTAGACATGATCGCAACGAACGTTGACGGCGCATCGACTAGACGTGGTGTGCGTACGCAGTCGCGTTCACCGAGCGCTTTTTGGGGGAGTTGGGGTCGGTGGCCTCGCAGACTACTTCCCAGGGATGTCCACGCGCCATATTCCGTCCGCCTTGAGCGCCACGGCGCCAAGGAGCTTAGGAGAATCTTGGTCTAATTATAGGGGATATGGCCGGTGTGCAGCATACTAACTCACGCCTCATAAAATCCTGCTCCGACACACCCGCACAGTCTTCCAAGGTGAACCTCGTAGGGCTTGTGAAGAAGGACATGGAAGCCCTGGTTGTAGGCAGATGCGCATTCTCTGCCGCGTCGGGTTCCTAGTAAGGCTGGCGGCACTGCCCTGCTGGCCCCTGGTTCTGGATGCTGCAGACACGGAGGTACTAGACGAATCCATCTCGATTAAACGCCAAGAACGCTCGGCAAAAGAAGGCTGGGGAAATGTCCCGTTCCTGGGTTATCTGGGATCACATTTGCCTTAGCGCCCGCGTTTACTGACCGGGGAGCACAAAAGGGGGAGGACCCAGCTGGCAAATAGAAGCTTTATGGTGCTTTGTTTCGAAATTTTCTGGAACATCTGAGATAAGCGCTAACCCGACGTTCGCTGTGGGTGTGGGAGCGGATGGGGAAATTACTCCTTCGGTGCGCTGTGGCGGCGGGGGACATGGGTCAGTCCCTCTGAACCTGGTCAACTCGTGGCAAGGCTGTCTTTACCTCTGAACCCGGTCAACTCGTGGCAGGGCTGTCTTTCTGGAATCGTGACCGAGGCATCGGGACATGCCGAGCCGCACAAGATCTTGTTGGGTTTCTTTTAATTTGGAAGATGCCGATCGGTTTAAGGTGAAAGAATCAGAAATGATGCAGATCGATTGATAGCTAAGAAGGCTGCGGCAGTACCTCGCCTCACCTTATTCACCTACTTAAATAGGAAACATCTTCTAGATAAATCGTGCCGTGGTGAAAGACTCCTGCTTAGCCTTCAGGGTCCATCAAAGCCTTCACATGAGCAGATTGGTGTTTGATGGCGCCACTTGTTCATCACCGCCAATATCTTTGAGCGAGTATATCGGTGAGCGCGGGACACCTAGCTTCGATCCAATCAGCCTCTCACGATTGCATCGGCAGCGCCGCCATGCAGGAAGGAATGAAGGAAGGGAGGGGTAAATGAAAGATAGTGAAAGCCACAAAAGCCACTCGAGAATAACGAGTAAAGGCTGTCTAATCCAAGCCCTATCTCAAAGGTCACAAGATTGGCATCCATGCAGAGAGCTCCTGGGTGGGGGGCACAACGCTGCTGCGACTATGTCTGAAAGCTTGATTATCCGGGGGGGATGGAAGCAATTTCGGCCGGGGTATGGCTTCTAGAAGCAGGCCACGTTGGTGTGCTGCGGCAGGAGGGGTCTGCTGCCGGGTCTTGGTCACAAGGAGGTGACCATCCCCTCCAATACGTCCACACGCAGCTGAAACTGCACCTTGGCCCCAAAACATGGCAGAAGGCACGTTCTCCTCGGAGCCTCGTGGGTGACTGGCAATCCCTGGTCGCAATCTCGCATCCTCAAGCATGTATCGGTGGGAAGCAGCCAGGTTGGCGCTAATCCGAAAGTGCCACCAACTCCTGGCCATCGCAGCTGAGCATGCAGTAGGAGAGTAACTGTAGCCAAAGTTTCCTTCTATTGATGAATAATCATGAAAAAACACTCCCTCTTTTTCCGTCGCTTGTTCCGTCGCTTGCAAAACCTTACAGAGAAATTGACCTCCTAACAATCATAACACGTGATAGACGTACAACTACATATTGTTACACGCAGCAAACAGCTGCTCCCAAATTTCAGCTTCCGCTCCCATTCCGCAGGACCGTGAGTCGTGAGAATACTGATTTAGTATCGACTTGATTTCTTCATTAATGGCATCCGGGGCCTGCCCCGCGCGGCTCTGGATGTGCGGTGTAGTCCACACGTCCCACGGAGAAGCCAAGGGCCACCCCCTGGCGCCAGCGAGGCTGTATAGATCGTAAACTCCACAGGAATCGGACCGAGTCTGAGGTAAGAGAATTATTGGATAGCTTGGCGGTGTGGGCAACATAGCCAAAAGGGGAGGTGAGTTTGGTGATACGCCCCCAGGGAGATACGCGGGGCTGAGTGACATGGGATAGGGACATTGGCGTATGCAGATAGAATCCATTGATCCCGATGACGGTTCGACCATCATCTCTGGTGACAAGGACTGTGATACTGGAGGACATGGCTCCGGTAGCATGTTTTGCAGCTCAGGAAACATGTTCTCCGCCAAGGGCTGGTCGCCAAACACGGGTTCGGGTGTTTGCTCTGGCGCAGCGTCTTGTGCTTCGCCAGCCCTGTTTTCGGGGCCGGCATCTATGGATACCTCTTTTCCTTTGGAGGAAGATTGGTCCCAAAGGATGGTGGGCAGATTCGCACATTCTTGATAGTCGTAGTCTAAGAGATGATGATTAGTTTCGAAACGAAGCCAATTGCAGGTGGCTCCTTAACGTACAGATGCAATTTGGAGGCGATTCATTTGGAAATATGATACACCAGATGTGATACCACTTCTCACTGTCGGACGCGCCCCGGTAAGGAAGCTTGCGGAGCCTGAGATCTTTCTGTTGGCCCTTGCTGAGTCCCGGAATGGCGGCATGATTATCTGCAGCACATTGGGGATTTGCATGCTTATGTCTCCCGATGCCTTCCATCTTGAAGATCGTTCCTTTGCGCGAGCAGTAGTATGCTGGTGATTGATGGACACGATTAAGATGTTCCCTGCTGGAGTTAGACCTCTTGGGGCTATCTGGGGTAGCCTGGCTCTTTGACATACTTCAAACGACTGATGGACGGCCACCCAGGTCCGAGGCACGTCCGACATTTAGAGTATCTCTTGGGGTTTTGCTTGAAGTAAGGGCAGGCGAAGGGGCGTCCCTGGCCGACGGTATCCGCTTGCAATGCAACGGCATCCCCGCTGCACCATTGGGTATCTTCATGCTGCTTGGGTTCCCAGTTCTGCGGACCAGATTCATCGAGCCTAATAGCATCTTCGTCATCTGGAGGTCCTTTTCCTCGTCCGATCATTAGCACTTTTAGGTTATGTTGCTGGTGGACAATAGTGTTTGTATGCTCGTCCGTCGTTGACATGTCGGCGGAAGAGAATTATGGGCGAAGACAGCGACTTCGGGGCATGCGTTTTGGCGGAAATCGCCAGCGTCGGGGCGCCTCGCAGCCTCGTGTCTCACTTAGAAAGAGAGGACTATGCAAAGGGTATAAAGATAGATCAAGGGCTAAGAAATCAGAAAAACGGATAAAAGCAGTCCTCCCGAGTGGGAGACTTGAGAACATGGAGCCAACAAGCGGCGATAGTTTAGCGCCGGAGGGAACGGCATCAGGTCTTATACCAATGAGGTTGGGAACGAATTATCAGTAGAGGTCGATCTTTGGGGTAATGGACCGTCCTGAAACCGCCCGAGGATGTTCGGCCGAGGGGAAAGTGCAGATGTGGGAGGTACGTACTCTCCAGCTGGCCCTCCCACATCGTTTCCGGTACGTACCGTTCTGCAGGTTTCTGGAATAGGGGTGTCTTCCGATAACCCAACCCCTTAGGTCCCTGTCTTCAGTGGCTTGGAGCGATGGCTTCCATGATGCGACCCCCACCAAAGACAGGGAGAAGAAGCAGGCAGACAGCAGGAACAACGCGCAAGAAGTGAAGGGATCCGCGACCAGGCTCGGCCCGCGACAGACACTAAAGGTAAAGGTTGCGCGCAAGGCCTTTTTGCCGCGCACCTTTGAGGCCGTTGTTACTGTTGCACGCCTCGTCCAGGAACAATCGCCCGAGGACGGCCCGAGCTTATGGGTTGGGTGGAAAACGGTACGGAATATGCGGCGTCCGAACTCACGAAAGGATGGCGGTTCAAAATCACATCAGATGCAGCCATCTGGACGATGCGCGACTGCCCGAGGAGGCCACTGCATGGTGCAGCAACCCCCACTGGAAAGCACCGTCTGCTACTCCGATGCCGACGACGGGCAGCCTTCCGAGAATGGGACACGCCCGAGATGCGATACCAACTGCGTCCCCGCGCCACAGGGGCACTTTTTTTCGGCCGTTGCTCGATTCGGTCCCGACCGGTTGGCGCGACCACCTTTTTCGGCAGCGGGAGGCAGTGCAAAGCAGGGCGTCGCTGCCGAGCCCAGCAGACCTATTACCATCGGAGCCAGCCTTGTTGGTTTCATAATCCCGGCGTCTTTCGTCTTGCTGAAGGACCGAACAAAACAAAGCGGGGGGCTCACTGATATCTCATTTAGGCTCAGCCCATCCCTCCTTGTTTCTAGAAACAGGCGGCTGCAGTGCAACCTTGTTCATCTGCCCCTGCAGTTGTCGCCGTCTCGTACTACTCTGTAAACAGCTCCCACACTAAACCGTCCTAACACATCCCAAAATCACTTAGCCCTTATACTAGATAAAACTGACGTATCTCTTGATAGATGTTGGGGATTGTCCAAGCCTCGCCGTCCATCTTTTCGTGTACGTAGCACTCCCCAATGATCTGAAATCTCTCCAGCTCGTGCTTCTGCCGATCCTGTTCGTTTTGGCTCTCCATTCGCGTCATCCGGGCCAGCACCTGCTGTGGTGTTTCGTTCTCGGGGACGCGTGGCAACCGACGTGGTAGCTCGTAGTCATACTTGGCGGAGTTCCAGCTCCATTGCGCTGCGCCGGACGATTGGTTCTCAACCACCTTCCGCAGCACGACCGGAACGCTGCAGCCGAATATGATGGCGATGATGTCGCCTTCTTGCGTCTCGCATGGCCCCAGGGCCAATCCACGCCTTTCAACATCGTTATCACTAGCTGCCTCGTACTCCTCTTTCGTCTGTGGCTTGAAAAAGGTTTGTTTCTTACTCAAAGGTGGCGGTGATGCACTCGAGACCTGCCTTGGTCGTTGTCGCTTTGGGGTCGATTCGGTGCTCTTGCTGGATATATCTGCGGACGAAGAGGTGGGAGGAACATCCACTGCGCCATTTGGGTGGGCATCCCCTTTCTGGACAGATTCTATATCGCCCGCGTTCTTTTTCTCCTTGGCTAATTCTGTGTCGTTAGTCACCGCGAGATCGTGATATTTCAGCTCCAGAAGACTGCGCCGGTAGATGACGCTTTCAACTCGCTTGAGAAAAAGACGAGTAGGCTGCGACAGGTTTGACTTGAGGAGTAGGCCCTTGATACTAAGATCTCCGCCGCTCACGCGCTTCTTGAACTCTTGCTGGCAGGCTCTTTTCCACAGAAGTGGTGCTCGGTCGCCATTCTGGTCGCGGTTACCAACTAGTGTGCGCCAGAAGATGTCGGGGGGCTCCCTGGCATTGGGATCCATCCAGTCGATGGCCTTGAGCCATTCGATGGGGATACGCCCTCCGCGGGCAGCGGGATACCGGTGGCGCACTTGGTCGAGGACGAAGCCGCGGACTATCAAGCAGCGCTTTTCTCTCAATACCCTCTTTACCTCGTCCTTGTTCTCTCGATCCACCCGAGCATTCATCCAGTCCTGGGGGTCTCGAGCCCTCTCGGCCGGTTCAATCCAACACGTCTTGAATGTTGCCCGGATTCCTCTGTCTGCCGAGTAAAAAGGCTTCTCCCCAGTACCTGGTCTGCCGACGAGGGGATCGGCGTTTATGCGCTCCACTTTTAAAGGTGAGGATTAGCGGAATCTACAATAAGAGTATACTTCAGAAACAAAGTTGGGGAGCACTTACTGGGTCCGCCTGGGTGCTTCGAGAAGATTTGGTTCTCAGACAGACGCCTGACCCAAGATGGAAGCTGGCCCTCGTTTCTGAGATCTTCGTTGGAGGGATCCGGTGCCCAGGGTCGACATAGCATATCCAGCCGCCCAGAACGGTCAATTGAGAAGCGTAGAAAGTCGTAGCATACCTCAAAGAGGGATTTTTCGTAGTCAATGAGGAACCTCTTTTGCGACAGCTTTGTTCTGAACACCCTTCCCCATTTCCTCTTCTCGTGGATCCAAAAGTCGTTTAGTGATATCTTTCTCTTTTCGGCCTCCAGCATTCTGTTCAACAACGTGCCTCGAAACTCTTCGAGGTCGAGAAGCTGTGCATCCGTATCTTTGACGCTGCCCTCCCCGTTCACTGAAGCAGCAGCTGCCTCGCCGCCCCCGGCTGGAATCGGCTGCTCCGGGTCTTGCCTATCCGATCTAGGAACGTCGCCCTGGGTCGTTTTCCCTTGTTGGCTTTCTGGATGGTCGGGCGGTGTCTTTGGCTCTAACGTTGGCCGCTGCTCGTTTCGAGAAACTGGAAGTCCGGCCACACTAGAACGACGGCTGGGTAAATGTTGGGATTTCGTGCTGGTCTTTCGCTCAAGACTCGGAATGTGTCCATCTGGCTTGGCCTCCATCTCGAACGTCCGCTTAGAGACAGGGGTAGCATCTCGGGCGAGCCATACAATAGCATAGATGGTGTCTTTCGGCTCCGAGGCCTCGAACGCCGTCAATGTCGACATTAGACCTTCCAACGGCAAAAGTCTCTCGCAGATTCTTTCGCCCTTCGTTCGTCGGAATAGGTGATCGGAGGCATGGACCAGCCGAATTGCGCTCAGCTCGTCCAAGTCACCAATGCGGTCCGGGTCATTATCTAATTGGACCGAGCGTTTGAAGAGGTCCTGGATGGTAAGCTGGTACTGCTTGAAGACGGAGATGACATCCGCAAATTGCTCCCACCTCACCCTACGCGTACCGCAGTAAATCGTGGCTTTCTTTGCACGCGTAAGCTCCTGCACGATCCACCTGCGGCTGAACCAGGGCCGTCGGATGAGTGTGATAAAAGCGTCCCATTGGGTCTCCATGCTCGGATCTAATATCTTGCCGATGTCTTCCCAGTTCTTAAGGACCTCGGGGACGAAGTCCATCGCGATGTGGCTTCGTGTCTCACTCTGTTCTTCGCCAAGCCAGACGCAGACTTCTTTGGCCTTCATGTAGATGTCGGACATTCGAGGGATCTGCCTGCTCTTTTCCTCTTTGTCAAGCTGGTCGATGCATATGGAGTCGATCCATAGATAGCGGTGGCGCGACTCGTCATCGTACCACTCCTTCGACACCATCTCTTTGAACTCTCGGATGGCCCGGTCCTCCTCTGGGGAGTGATACTCACACTGCAATGCTTCATCAATGTAGTTACGATGCCCGTCATCTGAAATTTCCGGAAGCATGACCCGTAGATCGCGCAGCGCGCCGTTGCGGTCCCCTTCTTGGATCTTCTTCTGCAGGCGTCGAAACTGCCATTTTGGGTCGGCCCGGGCTTGGTCGCGCAGCACCTGGATCTCGGCGCGACTCTCTCTGACACGTGGAGGGTGTCGAAGCATCTTCAGAGCTGCCATGAGATTTCGCCGGAGTCCAATCTCGTACATCTTCCCGCCTTCGAGAATCTTGATAGTTCCAACTATTTTATCTTCGCCCCATGTATACGAGAGCGCCTCGTACGGGGGCAAATCGTCTGCCTCTGCAGCGTCTTGTACGTCAAAAGCACCGTGCCTCTTCTTAGTGCCAGTCCTATCGACATTGGGATCATGACGGAAGGTATATCGTTCGATGTTGCCTCGGAGATCATCATCTTTGTTCCCCGGACGAAGTCTAAGAAGGCGTATTTCGGACTCGGTGATGCGGTCCCTAGGTGTTCTGTCGTCCACATAAGGCGGGTGCTCTCTTCCATGCGTCGTCACCGGAGATATTGGAGCAAGATCGCTGGCGTTCGAATGGCCGCTACCAATGCGGGTGAACGTAAGCCCGTCGGTGATGTCTTCGCCAGCAGCTTTTCCTTTCTCACTTGCCAACTGGGCCGCCTTTGGGAGGCGTTGGTAGTCCTTTTTCTTCTCGACTCCGAGATAGTAGGGGCCATCCATAGTGTCAAATGAACAATTGGGTAATCTGTCCTGCACTAGAGCTGATAGGTATAGCTATTGACGCTCGCAGGATCTGTCAAAGACCCCTGAGTGTTCGCTTGCACCTTTTAAGTACACAACAAGAATATACCTTCGGCGAGGCTGAACGCCATATATTTGCGAGCTGGACCCCCTTTGGCAAAGTTGCGCACCATCTGACCCTAAGCTGGAGTTGCTGAGACAGGAGTGCGCTTGAGAATTGCTTTTTCGGCAAGGTGGGGCGGCGAGAATGTGGCTGGGCTATACGAAACTAGTAGTCAATTATGCATAGACGGTGTGCCGCTTCAATATTCGCACGCCTCAGCTGAACAATATCTAACAATGGCATTAATGGTGGGAGGCTGGCCGCTTTGTACTAGGCTCAGCCATGCTGGATCTGGACTCGACCTTAACAAACGGATAGGAACTGGACGAAATCAGGTACACGTTCGAAGGTCAGGTGGGTTCTCTCTTGTGGCATAAAGAATCAATAGGTATGCTAAGGCTACGGAATGCGAGCTTTGTAGCCTCGGTATTATCCAGTAGTCGCTGTTCATCCCTCATTACCCGTGGATGTTGTCCCGACGGTGAGCTTTAACTTTTGGTAGTCGTCCACGTTCCAGGAGCTGAGTGCCTCTATTTCGGGCGTCCAGTCGTCGTACCCGTACCGATAATCTTCAGGTTTCGCCAGTGGCTTGAGCACCGAGACTTTCAGAACAAGCTCGTCGAGCCCCGTTAGCTGGCCCAGCAAATCTTGCGTGAGCCAATTCCATAGCTGGTTTGGCGCTGCTGGCTGGCCCCAGGTGATGACGACCTCGAGATCGAGCTGTCGCAGCCCGCTAAAGGACGACTTCAGACACTTCATGGCCTCTGTCACCTCTCGCTTCCTTTTCGCGTCGGCCCATCGAGCGGCATCTAGCCTCAAGATGAGATGTACATACCGGACGCAGTGGAGACCGTCGGGACTGACGTTCCGCTCCACGAACGGGATCATCTCGACGCCGAACAAGCTGAATGTGTTATCTGCATATAGCATCGACAGCGTCTCAGTGTAGAATGTCCTGCAGACGCGTAGCAAAGTTGTGACATCACAGTAGCTCAAGGGGCTGGCGGTGGGGAGTGTCCCTGGCCAGACTCCGTCGGTATCTCCGCAGAGCATGATACAGGCGCAGCCGTACCGGACGCATCCCCGGCTTGGTGGAAAGACGATGGTGTCAATTGCCGAAGCACCAAGGGCAAGCAAGCGGGGAAGGATCGAGCTGGGGGGATCGGCATCGGACCGTATCCGTTGATCGGGCTGCCATGCGGATGGGTAAGGGCCGTAAGATTCTACACAGATGGCCCCTAGGCCCACGCCGGGCTGCACGATGCATCCGCCTGTCCTGAAGTGTTTCTGTTTGCCGCCTTGGACGGCATATTTATAGATGCGCAAGCGGAGCTCGGCCGGCAAGCGTAGGAACGGTGAGGTTTGCTGCACCTGACTCTTCTCAGTGATGTGGGATCTCGCGTGTACGGAGCGCCTGCCGTGGCGCAGCGTCCAGTTCAATCGCCATCTCGCCCAAGCAACTGTCCCTTTAACAAGTGCGCGTGCCGGAAGCTGCACGGTGTATATCGGAAGCAGTAATAGCAAAAGCCAGAGGGGGCGACGCTGACTCCTCATTGTGCCAGCTGGTGTTGTGGGTTGAAAGCCGAAGGTGAAACAGGCTATCGTCGCGCCGCTCTGGCCCAGAGGAGACCGCCTCGACTTTTAAACCGCCCTCCGGCGGCTTCAAGTGGGGCTGAGCCCCGTGTCCAGGACCTTTCCGTCTACTGTGGAGTAGGCAGCAGGATTTCTATTGGAAAGCTGCTATCCCCTGCGATCTACCAAAGTCCTAGGTATTGGAAATAGTCTCTCAACCAATGTGAGTGTTCTTTCGCTTATGGGAATATCAACAGAACAGATGGTGAAGTCAAGGCGCCTCATGGACGGAGGTCTGTGGATAGGACATCGTTGGCCTGGATAGCCCCACAAGTCCTACTTGACACGGGCCCCACCCTTCTGAACACGGAAAATGCCACTAACTTAATCTTCTCAATTGGGTGGTGCTACAGCACTCGGGAGGAGATCTCTACACAGTTTACAAGATGAAATTGCAAAGGAAAATGGCCTGTTAGCAGCATGTCCGCCAGATACGCTGCGGCGAGAAACCCAATCACATGACTGGTGCCGACTTGGCTCGGTCACCAAAAATTGTCCAGCTCCAATAGACTGGCTTACAGCGGAGACGCGCTCGCAGTCTCCAGCCTATATTGCAATAGGCTTATATCGCAGAAAGTGCCCGGCTTCCCGATAGCATAGATAGTAGAGCCCACGCGAGCTCCCACCAGTGGCAGATTAGGTTTTAGTCAGGTCTGGGGTTAGCCAGGTTGGGAGTTTGACCAGGCGCGATGCCCATTCCAGAGCTCCCCATCTGTCGAAGTAGGCAAAGGCGGGACCGGGGAAGTATTTTTAACATTATTCCCGGCTATCGAATCGCAGCACCCCTGTTGCCACCGTCCATCGAGCCCACGTGCGCTCCCAGCGACATAGCTATCTGCACAACAATGTCTAAATCCAATTAAACGCTGCATGGTGCTACCGCTGCCCGAGACTTTTGCAGCTGCAAGCTAACATGGCGATTTACAGCTTCAAATGCTTAAATACCAACGGCCTGAGTGCCCGGACGGGTGAGCAAGAGACCGTGTGTGACACAGCGAAAGACAAATCTGCCCAAGATGCATGGCCTGGCAGCTCTACTCGTAGGCGGGAGCCTCCTGCCCGCCCTGGGTGTTGCCTCCTTCGAGGCGAACATCAACTACCGCAGTCCCTCGCTCCGAGAGGCCCACGCCGGCCTTGGCATCGATGTGCCCAAGGTGCACCGCCGGAGTATGAAGCGAGACTCGATCGCTTACACGCCGGACCAGCTCAATTTCACCCACGGCGTGGCGTCTGGCGACCCGTACGCCGATAGTGTGATTCTCTGGACCAGGGTCGCTCCTACGATGAGCTCCGACACCAGCAACGTCACGGTTGAGGGGACCGCGCCCATGTACAACACCGACAGGGAAGTCTACATCCAGGCCGACGCAAACCCCATCTGCGTCGAATGGAAGGTGTTCCAGCCACGGAGGTTCTGCAATGGCACCTTCTCCAGCACAAGCACGCGCATTGTGTCCACAGGCACCGCTTACACCACTAGTGACATCGACTATACGGTGAAGGTGAGTATTAGGCGTTGACTTTGCAAACTGGCCCGCAGCTTACAAACGTCGCAGGTTGAAGCTACGGGGCTGAAGCCCTTTACCCAGTACACGTACCAGTTCAACGTGTGCGGCTCTGAGAAGACGAGCCCCATGGGCCGTATGAAGACTTCGCCGGCCACCAATGACACCGTTTCGGAGCTCAGCTTTGCAGTCTTCTCGTGTGCTAACTATCGTAAGTTGATGGCTCTCTACTACTGCTGCTAGCCATACTAATATGGCCCAGCTCAAGGGTATTTCAACGCCTATGGCAACGCCGCGAGGAAGGGCAACCAAGACTTTGTGGTATGTGGACCTGCATCCCTCGTTTGACCCATACCATCTCAACATGCGGCAGCTACATCTTGGAGACTTCATCTACGAGTCTTCCACTGGCGGTCCGAGAGCCCATAACCCGCGGGCTATTCTGTACAGCCTTCCTCAATATCGCACGCGCCACAATCAGGTCAGTCTCAGGTCGAGCTAATAAAGCCAGTCGAGTCCTAACTTGGCGAACTCAGTACCGTACCGACGCAGATCTGCTAGGGCTGATGCAGAACTTTACTTGGATCACAACTTGGGACGACCACGGTGAGTCCTCAAGGCTAACATTCGTTCTCGGCCTGTTCGCGGGCAACCAAGTCTAACCGCTATGTAGAGGTCGCTGATAATACCTATCGCGATGGGTCTTCGGCGCTTTACAACACCGAAAACTCCTTCCTCAACATTTCGCCCAAGATTAGTGTCGAGCAGCGCAAGATGAATGCAGTCAGATCCTACTATGAGTGGATGCCGATCCGGTGAGCCCTGACCTGGATGCAGCAATAGCCCGAGCTAACATCGTGGCAGCCAGGTGGATCTCGATGATAACCTGCGCATCTGGAGGTCCTTCCAGATGGGCACGCTCTTGGATCTCGTCATCCTCGACACTCGGCAGTACGACCGTAGCATCACAGACCTCGGTTCGTCAACATCCTTAGGCTATTTGATTCTAAAAGCAGTGTAGATGTTGTGTTAACTATAGACTAGGTTCCTCGTTCACCGAGTATATCGGTCTGATTAAGGATGAGGCCTCGCGTACATTGATGGGCTCGCATCAGGAGAAGTGGTTCTACCGCCAGCTTTCCGAGTCCGCCGCTCGTGGGGCGACTTGGCGCATGGTCGGCCAGCAGACCGTTTTCTCCAGCATCAACTCTTGGGCTGGTCCATTCCTCGACTCGTGGGATGTAAGTGTCTCGAGGTACATCTTAGTGCTTCTCAGCTGGCTAACATACCCCAAAGGGTTACACTGCGAACCGCAACCGGACGCTCAAGCACCTGTACGATAACAACATTGGGAACAACATCATCTTGGCGGGCGACAGTCACCAGAACTGGGTAAGTGCCAGCCAAAAGGATAGCTCATACACGTACATGACTTAATTAGGTGAAAAATAGGTTTCTGATCTCGTCTGGCTGGACGAGAAAGAATACAACAGCGAGAGTGGCGAGGGGGCGATCGGTGTCGAGCTTGCAGGAACAGCCATCACTTCGGTGGGTGCGGGAGCTTACAGCCCGATCGACACAGTGAACTCTCAGGCAGGTCAGAATCTTGACCTCAACTCCGAACTGCAGTGGCAGGAGGGGTACTACCGCGGCTATTTCCGGGTGTCTTTGACGCCGCAGGAGATGAAGGCTCAGTTCTTCGGTGCGTTGCCCTGTCTTCTCACCCGCCATCCTTGATCTTGGAAACTCACATCGCAGCAGGTACTCCCACTGTTGTTGAGCGCGTCGGGTGGGATCTGCCGCTCGCCAACTTCACCATGGCGGCGGGGGCAAACCACCTAACCAGGCCGGTGGCGGGAGGATCGGTCGAGGCGGGTGCTGTTCGCGGCGGGCAGACGCACCCGACAAATTTGACCCTGAACACCAACACGGGAGAGTGGAACATCACTGGCTACTCGAGGATGTTCCTCAGTCAGACGTGAAAGGACGCAACAGTGCCGACTGATCTCTAACCTAGAGGTTCCACTACTAGTTTCAACCGTGATAATATCCTCAAAGGTATCCTTCAACTTACAATTTGAGCTCACATCCTCGGAATAAAAGTTTAGGGTTATGAATAATGCTATAATCCAATAATACGTTGCAATTTTACCTGCTTCTATATCCGCCGCTTCTTTTGTGGTAGATGACTACCTCTCGATAATGATTGACTACTCGTATCGATAGCAATAGTGGCCAGCCCTCGGATTGGCTACTTCCTTCAACGTACGTGTCTTCCCGAGGAGACCAAAGGTGATCTCCGTGTCAAGGGTGACCTCCGGGGTGCTGTTTCCGTTGAAGACCGTGCTGGTTCCGTTTAGCGCGTACCACCGCGTAGCGGGCTTCTTCTCCTGCCAGAGCAGCCACATGCGGTCAACCTGGCCATGGTGCAAGAAGAAGGCCGGGTCGAGGGGCGATGCGAAGAAGTCGTACAGGGCATATCCCAGAGCGTAGTGGCCGCCGGCATGCGGTCCCATGATATTGCCCTGACTCATGTAGTACTGGAACGATCCCATATCCTCCTGAGCCAGGAGTTCCTCGATGACAGAATGGTTGTTGAATCGCTGCATGCCATAATCGTTGAGATCACGAATCAAGCATCGAGGGTTGTACGCCGTCCAGTTGGCTGGTAGGCCTGTGTAGATAAGACCAAAGTCAAAAGGCCCCAGGTTGACAGTCATGTTAACAAACGGCCCATCCACGACGCAACCCCCGCCAGTCCCTATGGGCAGCGGAATGTTGTCAAACCCGGCATAAGGGTCACGATTCGGTATGTACTCGCCGTTCCCACTCAAGCTTGTCTCGCTCCCGTCAAACAATGGACTCTTGGCGAGCTCCGGCCAGCGAAGCCAATCCCAGTACGGCTGGTAACCCTTGTAGCCGCACTCGGTACGCAGCGCTGTTTCCCAGAGGTAGACAAATTCCCGGTGCCAGTGGAAGAAGATGCCGTCCAAATGGATACTTGTGGTTAGGTTGACGTGTGTCGCGCCGAAGTCATCGTAGCGCGACTTGGTGCCCGGCAGATTGTAGATCGAAGGAAGCTTCTGCATGCAGAGCACCGCTCCAATGTAGTCGCTGCGCTGAGATTTTGTTAACGATCCCCACTCCTTCCGGACGGCTACATTTCCGGGTGTGCAGAGAGTTTTAGCTTGGATACCGCAGAGGAAGAGCAGTGCGGTCAACCACGCAGAGAGCGTAGGCACGATGGGAAAATTCTGCATCGGATTTTTAGTTTGTGGGACGGACGAGTCGAAATGGATTGTAATCAGCAGAATCCGAGGGAAATGGATCAGTATTTGGGGTTCCGCTGCGTCTATATATATTTCGTACAACGTATGGATACGGAAAGTAGCGCCGGTATCTTATGCACAAAGGGTTGCAGCGACGCAGTCTAGGTTGTACCGCTGCATCTAAACCAACGCTATGCTAGAGCTGACGCGGCCGGAACCTGTCAACAAGGTTGCTTTGGCTATTACTGGGCTGTTCCTGTCCGCTGCAGATGGCGGGGGATGTCTCACTGGTCGGATCGGCGGGGTTTCCTGCAAATAAAAAGAAAGGCGGGCACATGCCTAGTCTCAAGGCTTTTGTATAATAAAAATACACCGCATAGGGAGCAGGGGTAGTCAAGAAGCCACACCGTAATAATGGGAAGCCATAGCATATCCGTCGGCTCGCGAGATACCATGAAATAGGCTAGACAGGATATCTTGGTTCACGGCAGGAAGGGCTGAGAGGCACTTTAAAATTCGAGCCTAAAATAGCATTTATGGCAAAGAGAAGAAGAGCGCAAACAGCTTCCAGTTTTCAGTACTCCGGAGACGGGCCCTTCTCTGCTATCTTCAAAATCGCAGTTGAGACTAGTAATATTGCTCTTTTGTCACAACCGCCTACCTTGGTTAAATGTATCTCTAGGTCGACTACTTGACCATCATCTAGGATGATGCTGCAGACGGGGAGCAAGAGTGCCCATGGATGTCGTCGATCTACCAGGGCTTCGTGGTGACAGTTGCAGGTCCAGCGACAGGAGACTCTGCGGTTGGCTTCCTGCACGAGAGGCGAATGGCCATCAGCCTTCGCTTCAAACCAGATGTGTTGCAATATGGAGACGAACTCACCAACTTTTGCGGGGCAGAGGTCAAGATGAACTTCCCGAGCGCTATTAATTAGCCAGAAGAGCCAACGAGATAGACTGGGATACTTCAGCTTTATGCATCCCATCACGACAGACTATTCATTCTCTGTTCTATCGAATCGCGGCAACCAACGTCCCGATGCACCCACTTGATTGGCTGACTAGATCAGATGTTGTGAACCGCATCGATGCATTATACTCAGGCTTGTACGCCCACTGCGTTACATAACACAAGACGGTGGCTACTATAGCGCAACTTAACCAAACCCGTAAGCTGTCGTCATGCCGAGCGGACCGATAACATCCGCAAGTAGCCAGTAGCCTACTCTGTCGTTAGACTCGTAAAAGCGGACCAAACACAGACATGTGATCAGTAGCCTATTCTATCCCTAGACTAGCAATAATTCCGCGGGCTTGTCATGGCACCAAGGATGACTTACTTGTCTCACTCCGCCGCACGGCGGCCGCCATTTGGCCAAGTCAAGGACTCGAACTCGACAACATCAACAGAGGACTTACTGTGCCTGTTACGAGGCCTTCTAGCGGAATATGCCAAATTTTGACAATGAAGAAAGTTATGATTATAAACATCAATAAGCCCTAAATATTAAGGTGGCTAGATAAGGTAGCGTATTTTGTTTTTCTGCTTTCAATACTCGTGGCGCAGGAGGAAGCAGCTTGCTGGGTCTAGAGCATCAGATGTAGTACGCATGAGAGCAGGAGTGGAGTCGTGGCGACACATCTCTGAACGGAAATCAAGCGAAAAGGGATAAGTGTCTGCGCGGCGCAGCCAGCGCGCTGAGTGCTGTCAGATGCGGGGTTAGGTGGCTCGGAGGAGCGGCAGTCAGGTTTTTAATGCTCAATATATAGCACAAGATTGAATGCGCCCAGCAAGACAGCCACACGTGTATGGAGAACGTCCTACCGTCTTGCTATAAAACTATAAACTGCTATCTTACGACTATATTCAAGATGAGCCAGACTACGACCATCACCTCCAGCAAGGTTGCACCTACCACGAACCTTTCCACGATTCCATCGCAGAAGCTCGATCTTCGGAGGTTCGACAAGCACCCAAAGCTAACACGTGAGCAATGCGGGCATATCCGTCACTTCTACAACCTCGCCTCTTTGCCGCAAGGCGAATGGGCGCACATGGGCTCCCAGGAACCCGGTCAAGAATGGGACACCGCGTTTCGGTATCAGATTGCTACCATGACGTACGCTGCGGGAGCGGCGCATTATCACCGTCTTCCGGCCATGCGTGGCATGTTCAAGGATTTGATATCGAAGCAGATCAACAAGATGATGTGCAGGGAGGTTTGGGGGTACTGGTATCTGACCAGCCAGTCTGGGATTAGAGTCGATCCTGGCATCAAGGAGCTCAGGAAGCCATGGGCGGATCCGGTTTGCAAGGAGAACATCATGGTATCGCCTCTCAACATCAAGTGGAGTGCCGAGAATCTAACTTGGCCGCATATAGTACTCTGGACACCTGCTCCTGATGGTCTCGCTCTATACCATGCTCTTTGCAGACAACCGATTCGACGAGGAAGACAGCATCGTCTTCAACTGGAACCCACTGTTTTGGGGACTCGGACCCGAGAAATTCAGCTACACACGACTCTCGTTGCAGCAAGCCATTCTTAAGGACATGGAGCGTGAAAACTGGATGGGCGTCTGTTGCGAGCCTAATCTCGTTTTTATCATTTGCAACCAATTCCCGGTAACTCGGAAGAGCTCCTAGTACATGCAGACATACTGATATGCTAGTAGCTACTCGCGTTGCGTTACAATGACATCACGGATGGGACCAAGGTTTCCGATGAGGTGCTGCCCAAGTATCAGGCGGCATGGGCCAAGAAAAACGGCTTCGTCGGGGAGGGCGGCCTGTTCCGAAGGTTCTGGATGACCAGACAGGAGAAAATCGTTGATGCAGACGACATCTCTCACACTATTTGGTACGACATCGAAGATATTTAGTTTCTCGTGGATGTGGCATTCTGACTATAGTCTCAGGGCGATGTCGTTCATGTCGTGGAATCATGAGTTTGTCCAATCGCTCTATCCAGCAACCGGCTACGGGTATTTGCAGCGAGTGGGTGATAGAATCAATATCAATCCACAGACGACCGCCAACAAAATCCGCGAGTTGGTAAGAATAGAGGGCGCCGATCCAACATCTCTTGCAACCCTGGAGCGGGCCAAAGCATTGGTTGAGGGACAGCCTCATACGACGAAACTGTACATGTCGCCCACGTTCGGATATGCTGCCCAGTGGCTGTCGGAAGTTGAAGGCGGGGAGGATTTATCAGCCCTCTTGAGCCATGCCGACACATTCCTTCGCCCAAAATGGGAGAACGGTGGGCTTTACTACGATCGTTGCGATATCGGGTGGGATGCCGAAGGGAACTGGACCTACGGCGACGCATACACGGGAAACGCCGGCATCGGCTATGGTCGTCTGAATATAAAGGACGGACAGAGGAAGATGTGGGAAGCTCCCTGGACGAAGGAAGAAGTGGAGGCTAGACCGTGGGTTGACGGCTTCACCCTTGAGAGCGGAGTGGACTGCCTTCGCGGTGTGTGGGATGAAGATGAGCGGGCGGTAGTTGTCACTCTGCAGACTTGGGATGGAGATGAGAGGCAGATCCAGCTGGACGTGAATACGCTACCACAGGGACGGTGGGGCATATACAAAGATGGCGAGCTGGTGAGCACGTCTGAGGTGACAGCGGATCAGAAGACAGTGTCAGTCGAGGTTGCAGTAAGTGGGATGCCCACCGACATAGTAGTGATTGGAGTGTAGAGATAACTCCATGTAACAGCTTTCGGCATATAAACAATGAACTAGTTTATGGCACTTAACCTAAGCAAATTTTAAACAATTCACCGCCTACCTTGTTTAGCCATGAAAGAACTACGAGCAACGCTTCAGTAACTCTTTTCACCGATATCGGATCCTGACTCGTGATGAGCCTATCAAGATGTCACAGTATTGTAGTCATATAGCTATTCCGCCTACCTGAAAGTCCCATATCGAGGAATAAACTGCCAGCGGTAGCAGCTATCGTAAGTCACAGTCACGGGATATGAAAATATTGGCGGTTGCTGTCCGATTTAATAACACTATGGTAGTGCCGCGATTACCAGATCTGCCTTGGACCAACGAGGTAGCGGTCGTAAACCTCTAATGAAAGCACATAATACCCACGCCTAATGTGAAGCATGTCGACGACGATAGAGAACGAGCGGGTTAGATGGCGCTTGGGCTTCTGGGCCTCCACCTACATATTACTTCTGGCTGTTTCACAGATGGCTCGATTGAGGGAACGTTGCCAGCTATACCGCAATTGCCCGACCACTTGCTAGCGAACCGAGCCTTGGCTTTGTTTGCGAGTTGCTGGGGCGGGTGGTGGCCTGCACATGGTACATCACATGCTCCCGCATCGGCCGGCGCACGGCTATGATGTTTTGCAAACCGTCCCAACGCACTAGTGCCATCGGGATCCGAAAAGACCCCGAGAAGTACATTTTCAAGTGATTCAGTACAATTCCTGATTAGTCTGGCCTAATTTAGCTTGGGTGCTAGTGATTGCTTCACTTTCACAGTCTAGCGGCGAGAGCTACATACAGCGATGCCATTCAATAGCAAATATTTATATAAAGAAATGGGAGCACAGCTCCGAAGGAATTTACAACCCAAATTAAATACAAAAATATGACGTAATTGTCATCCCCATGGTATCATCCCTGCGCCTCGAGACTATGCAACAACGCTGTATGCGGGTACAAGCTCCGAGGGCGGATCCCTCCCGCATGGTATTCCCCCTTGCTGTGATCCGGATGGCTTAGGCCTGGACCATGGAGGCCAGGAACTTGGACGCCTCGGGGGCGTTCTGGGCGTAGGTCAGATGGGCGGCCGTGATGGTCAGGGTGTTGTCGCAGACAAGATCGCCGTTGGCGCAGAAGATCTTGGTCTGCGCCTTCGGGTAGCCGGGGATCTGGGCGTTGTCCTGGGCATTGCGGGTGTAACCGAAGAGCACGACGCCCTTGACCTTAGCCGCCATGGCGGGGCCCATCTGCTGGATGGCGTTGTCGACGACGGCACTGCCCTGAGAGTAACCGCCCATGACGATCTGGCTGTTAGGGCACTTGGTGGCTGCGAGGTTGACCATGTCTACAGCGCCCTTGATGGCCGAGTCCTGCGTGTTCTTGGGCTGGAAGTTGGCCTGCAGCGTGGCAGGGTAGCCGTCCTCCGTGCCGACGCCCTGGCATGCCACCTTGTCGGCACCAAGCTGCTGCTTCAGGCCGGAGCAAGTCGGGGGTCCCGGGATCTGGCCCTGTGCGTTGGAGATGTGTGTTAGCAATGCACTTTGATAAGTCGATTCGCTCTAAGGCGGGCTTACCATGTTGCCAGTCTCAGTCGATCCACGGGCCATGATGAACGTCACGTCCTTACAAGCGCCGTTCTTGAGGTCGTTCGACGTCGTCTGGATCTGCCGGCCCTCGAGGGTGGCATAGTCGCTCGGGAGCGCGCTCACGGCCTGGAGGCTGACAAGGAGGCTGACAATGATCGACTTCATTTTGCTTAATTTGTAAATTTTGCGGGGGATTTCCGTCAAGGTATCGCCAGGGAAGCACTGTCAAAGGCCGAAAAGGGTAAGATGGGGATTGATACGGTCGGAGCAAGCCGGGCTCAAAGAATGGAATAGGTTAACTAGGCTCGGATGGTTTGATGATCGAATAAAGTGTTGATCGTCGGGGGCGCCGTCGAGGTTATTATATCCATCCGGATACTCGCTGTTCTGCCTCTTAGTCTCCGTTCCAACAGCCCAGTGAGGGTGACGGGCTCAGGGGACCGGCAATGTCGCCTCATGTTGAAACATGGGATGAGCCTCAACGTTGGGTGCTGTAGTGCCCACTGATGACCGAATTCGTGCTAAGTCGCGAGCCAGTGAGACGGCCGGTGGGCGTGGCGGGGCGCGGCGCATAAGAAACAAAACGAGGTGCAAACTCGATTGAGTCGAGGTCGCGAAGAAACGCGCGCTACCCGGTGGGGCGTTCACCCCATCGCCAAGGTCCGTTCTCTTCACATCCGTTACAGACTGCACCCGTAGGCTCGGGAGCTGACGGCGGTGGCGGCCTTCGGCTACGTCGTCGGATCTCGCATTGGACAGCTAGAGGCCTTACCAGGTTCTTGCGAATCGTCCAATCCAGCGCCGTGTGTCTAAGCCCAACTTTTCGATATCTCGAGTACGCCGATGGCCGTCCTATTCGCTTTCTTAGTTCCAGTTAGGGTATCTTCGCGGCCTTCTTATTCGCTTTTGGCCCGAACCGAGGCAAATTTGCCGAGGCTTAAGCTCACATGGCCGATATACTGACCTCATAGTCGGCACGCGGCTCTTGCTTGTTGCGTAGGCCCCGCATAGCTAAAGTAGTATATCGCAAGATCTTCCAAACGCGTATAAGGTTAAACTTCACAATTGCCAGGTCCGGCTAACAGACAAGCATCGGGATCAAGCTGCAGGATGCGACATGATCTACGCTGCTTGTTGGGTAGCTCCTACGTAAGAGGCACATTACGGTGGCCGAAATACTGGATGCGGCAGGGAATCCAGGAAATCTAGCCCGAATCAGCGGGCCAAGTTCGCCGCCCACTACCTCGGATCTCCTTTAGTGCAGATCGGGTGGCACAGGTGTTGCAGCCAAGAAGCGAGGGCGGTAAACCTGACGATGGTCGGGGGGCGGGGGGGGGGCCAGAGGCCGATTGCCCGATTTTACTTGGCGCGGGAGTAAATAGCGACTCCTCGCGCAGTGGGCCCGTCTCAAATGCAGTGGCAGTGCGCTGCGAGAAGCGCGCGTATTGGCGGCACCGTCCCAAGTGTCCCCTGGCAGCGAGTCAAACGCCCAATTGGGGCACGCGACTTGATACATGTTCTGACCGTTGGTCCCATATCCCTGCCAAGGAATGGGGAAGCGACCTTGAGCGCGAGGAAAACCAAAGGAGGATTAGGTAGCGACTCGGCGAACTTACGGTGCTCCACGGTTGCTGTCGCTGTCGCCTGGCTGATATCTCCGTGCGCGCCGGAGTCCACTCTTCACGACCCCTCTGCAGAAGTCCCGGGCCGTACCCTAGGGCTGGGATATCCGCCATGCACGGGGGATTCCACCGGGGAACCTGCAACGCATCGGCTTTGATCTAAGGTCCGATCCGCGTCACATGCAGGGGAAGGATATGTCAATGGCGGGAGGGCTTCTAGACCCTATATTTGGTAGGGCTGTACTTCCGAGGTTTAGAAAAGGGAGCCCGCAAGATGTGACGCACAAGCAGCCTCCTGCATCGTAAGAGATTTTGTAGTGCTGTAACACGAACTTGGAGTCTCATATTGGCGCTTTTGATCCTTCTTTGTCTAGGACTGACTTGCTTCGGTTAAGCTCTTAGGTTTCTCGGCTGCTTATTTCTCAAACCTAATGCAAACAGTACAAGATATTGAAGGATCTTCGCTAAAGAGCTACCGAGGTAACATGCAATCGTCTTTTCTAACTTCTCCCAACTCATTTAGGGAGAACGCAAGCTTCACTCCGACCGTGGGAGCCATAAAACTTGGGACGTCTTCGCGCCGGTACATCGGAAGTTATGCATTAGACTACTACGCCATGAAAGATAAACATCTCTAGATACTTACGAAGGGGCCCATACCCCAACTCCTATACCGTACCAGCTCCAGAACTTCTTTCTGGAGAAGATATCCGAGAGCGATCCAAGCTAAAAACGCTAACCCCTGAGAGCGGGCGACTACGTATCGGCCGCCGTGAAGATTCGGTATAGCGTCCGTTAGTATGGAGGGTCGCCACGTGTGAACCCGATCTGATGGCGCCAGAGGTCGATTTGGGTCGTACTAACCCAGGGCATCGGGTTCTAGACTTTGTCATTGAAGCGTGGTCGCGGCTCCGACACGGTGGTTAGGCGCCGCCTCCATCCGCGCTAGGTGCTTCTTCGCCGAGCAGACAAAGAACCTTCAGCCTCAGGGACCAATAGCGCCCGAAAGTCGCACGATGTTTCTTCTTCGACACGACTCGACAGCTCACTATCGTGCGCTAGGTGCAGGGCCTCGCGTGGCAATGGCCGGGGCCGAGATCGCGAGGTTCTAGATGGGGATGCGAAAAGGGGATCACAGCCAGTTCTTCTGCTTTCTTCCAGCCTATTAATACCAGGAAGTCGTTCTGAATTTGGTAATGGGAGCAATACACTTCATCCATCTGTGTTTGGCTATCTTCTTTAGAGTATTATAGACCATTTTCTGCTTCATCATGTTGCGACAAATCTTCATTGCGCTCTTTCTGGCGAGCTGCGCGACAGCCGCACCCCTCAACCTTTTGGGGAGCCTCCTTTCCGGTGTCACCGATTCTCTTTCGATTTTGACGAAGCTTGTCTCGTTAACTTATGGAACTCCTCCGACTTCAACTTCCCGTGAGTTCTCCCGCCAGGGTAACTGGCTTTCAGTTCTAACCCTTTATAGAACTTACCACCGCGCTTCAAACTGTGTATTCTTCTCCTCCTACAAGTATTTACGACACCGTTGGCACCCTGATTCAAGCTGGACTTGCTCCGACGGGCCTGCTGGGCGTCTATACTGCGTACTCCTCCGGCGACAACAGCGTCTCCAACTCCAATCCCAAACCGCCGACGTCATGCTACCCCAAGTCAACCAATGACGCGCCATTCTCCGTGTCTGAGTCGCAGCTCAGGCAAGCCATCCACATTCCGTAAGTGATTACTCTGGACTACTGCGGTGGAGGTGCAAGTAGAGAGATAGGAGTTAATGGGACCCACCAGTTCTACATTCACCTACGGCCAGAAGCCACCGGTACTCTTCGTTCCCGGCACTGGCGTAACTGGGGCCCTCAGCTTCGGCACCTCTTACATCAAGCTTATGACGGGCTCTTCGTATGCCGATCCTGTCTGGCTTAACGTGCCGGGATTTCTCAACGGTGACGTTCAGGAGAACTCGGTAAGCTTCTATCACCACATATCGTCCACTTCATGCCGTCGCTCGTGGTTCCTAACACAATTTCTTTCAACAGGAATACGTAGCATATGCCATCAACTATATTTCCTCCGTGAGCAAGGGCGCGAACGTCAGTGTCATTGCCTGGTCGCAGGGCAACATCAACACGCACTGGGCGATGAAGTACTGGCCCTCGGCTCGGGCTCTCACGAGCAACCACATTGCCATCTCACCCGATTTCCACGGTACCACCACCGGCTCCATGCTCTGCCCTAGCGGGTCGTCTTGCACACCTGCGATCCTCCAGCAGGGCTACAACTCCAACCTGATTCAGACTCTTCGCAACACCAACGGAGATTCTGCATATGGTATGGGAATCCTATACATCACATGGCTGCAGTAACCTATGACGGCTTGACTGACACGTAGTAACAGTGCCTACCACAACTCTTTTCAGCTCCACCTACGACGAGGTCGTTCAGCCCATGAAGGGCACCAACGCATCGGCATACCTTAACGATGCTCGAAACGTCGGAGTCACCAACAACGAGGTGCAGGTCATCTGCTCCAGCAAGCCCGCAGGTGGCTTCTTTACCCACGAGGGCATGCTCTACAACAACTTGGGCTTCGCTCTCGCGGTAGATGCGCTGACTAACGACGGCCCGGGCCAGCCCAGCAGACTAGCACTGGACCAGGTCTGTGCCCAATCTTCTACCACCGGCCTCAGTATCGCCGATCTGCTAGCAATCGAGAGTGAGTTTGTCCTACAGCTCTAGGCAATCTAGAAATTTTGCTAACGGACTGATAGACAATGTTCCCATCTTCCTGGCTACTACCCTGTTGTACTCCAAGAAGGTCACCAGCGAGCCGGCCATCAAGAGTTACGCGACTTACTAGACGGAGGGGCGGTCTAAATAGGACTAGAGGTGCGGGTCACATCATATCAAAGGTTCCGACTAGTTATGCCAAAGCTCATAGCATGACCGGTTCGAATTCGTATATACCTGATACAAGCGGCGCAGCGAGAACTAGACGCCACAGGGCAGTGCATGAGCCAGCTGGGGATACCTGGCCAGGGGCCATTGGCACTGAGCACGTGCACAATGTTTATACAAGTCACTTTCACTTTATGGCACATAAAAAAGAGGTTATTATAATGATTGTAAATTTGTTCGGTGCAGATCTACCGAAATATGCATGTTATGCAAAGTTTCTAGCAGTGATTGCACCCGAGACGGCGCGATTCGCTACCCTCTCGTATGTCCGGGAACACCCAGGAACTCAATCCGAGATTTAACACCAATGAATGCTCGATACCATTATTGAAGACCAAACCCAGCCCGTCAATATGCCCAATGTTGTACATGATACCCGAACACCGTGATCCGAGGAATCTAGTTGTGGAAGAAAAGGAGCGACTTAGTTGAGCTGGATGTGCCGGCGGCCGATGTCCTTGGGCGCCTTGGGGACGCGGACGGACAGGACACCGTCGTTGAGGTTGGCCGTCACAGCCTCCTGCTGGACGTAGACAGGGAAACTGAAGGTGCGGCTGAACTGGCCAATGCTGCGCTCAGAGATCCAGTACTTGGCCTTGTCGGCTGTCTTGGCCTCCTTGGGTGCTTCGGGCTGGGGCGCGTCCTCCTTGGGGGCCTCGCTCTCGGCGGGGACGGTCTTGGAGACAGAGGAGTTAGGCGACTCTACGTTCTCGAACTCTTCATCGTCCTCGACGGTGGTCTGGTAGCTGTGGCGCTTCTCAGACGTCTCACTGGCGGTGTCGGCGACAGCAGCAGCGGGCTCCTGGGCTTCTGAAGGCGTGCTACTGGTGTAGGAGCGCTCGACGCGGCCGTAGATGCGAAGTGTCTGCGGGTCGGTAAACTCGATGTGGACGTTGTCCTTGTTCAGGCCAGGGAACTCGCCGTGGAGCTCGTAGGCGTCGTCGACCTCCCGGACGTCAAACTTCGGCGTGAAGGACTGGACGTGGGTGCGGTGGCTGCGCTGGGCAGGGGCCTGGCGCGAGTAGCTGTCGAAGTCATCGAGCAGGCGGAGGAGGGGAGTGAAGCTGGTGTTGGCGCTAGAGGCGTAAGGGTTGCAGAAGAAGGCCATGGCTAGGGAGGTTTGGGGTTTGGTGTTGAGAGAGGCGTTGGGTGATATGTTGAAGGACTGGTAGTTGTCTTGAGAAGATTGTGGTGTGATCGGAAGAAAAAGTGATGGCCGAGAAGAGGGAGCAGAGGCTCTGTATTATAGTCCTCAGGCTGGGCATTTCGCCTCCTCACCATTGTGCTGGAAAGTTCGTCAGTGGTGTACGCAATCGTGGTTTGTCAGTTGATTGGAAGGCGTGTGTAGGTTCTAGCACCTCCGTGTAGCGCCCTCGTAAGCGCTGGAGCCTTCTCGCTGACAGTGGATTGCAGTGGCTTCTGCTGGAAACTGCTAGAAACTTCGACCATTCTGCGCCCCGCATTCCATGGACAGCCCCACATCTCGACAAACTGACCAATCATGGACCACCACCCAACTTTCTTTCCTTGATATCCAGTGCCTTCCTATTGGTCATCGGCCTAAACGCATCATGCTCCCTTGGTGCACACTAGTAACCGTGTGCTGCTTGGGTGAGCTCGGTCCATCCGGAGCCCTATTTGGTGATCCCAGGAGAAGGCTTTCCAGCAGCTCCGGCTGTCCGTCGCATTATGTCTTCAAGGTATTGTTCTGCCTGCGTGGCTCGTTCCCAACTCGAAGTCTTCAAAACTCAAAGATCGCCGCCTCATAGCACCAGTACCGCCGCATTGCGTAATGTTACATGTACCCCATTTTCAACGCATGATTCACTTGCAAGAGCCGAGACAGAGGCGGTTGGGATACAGAATACCGAATAGCAGACAGTTCTCCTAGTTATACCTTGGTATACAGATCGACTCTCCTCTATGGCTGGCCTAAATTCTCCCACGCCCAATCACCCGGGCTGTGCGCCGTCCCTTGCTCTACGGGCACATCGACGCGCAGGCGCAAAATGTCCCCAGTCACATTCCTCGCCACCACCGCTATGCTGTTGTTGCCCTCGTATGTCACAGCCGTAGAAATGTTTTGCGTCGGGTAGTCGATGTCCGAACTGCCCAAGCACCACAAATATATCCAAAACCCCCATCCCGTACCATTGAACTGGTTCAGGTGCACACAGTCGTCGGTCCCGCGCGACACCAACACCGCAGCGGGATCTTCGCCAGCGGGGATAAGAGACTGGGTGTTGGCAAACTCGTAACCCTCATGGCTCGCGAACAGAATGGTCCAGTTCTGTGGCCAATGCTCCCCGTCATAGAGCTTGTGCCACGAGCCGCTGCCCTCGGCTACCACCACGACGTCGAGCTTCCCCGGCCCCCACGAGACTCCCATCGGCCATGAGTTGTGGTTCGTCGCGGAACTGTCGGGATAAGTATACCGAGATAGGTACGGCGTGCCTAAGTCGACCCAGTCCGCCCATCCGTCGGGACTCCAGGAGGCGTGCTTATAAATGTCGCCAGATTGCGCCCACACATCCATCCTTTCGGGGCCCCAGGTCGTAGCAGACACTTCCCCGACGAAGTTATCGCCTAGACTCTCCCAGTCCTTCCACTCGGAGCCATCGAATGCCCTATGCAGGAGAGATCCATTAGTGTGGATGTCAAATACGTCGATCAACCCCTCGGACCTGGAGATCACCGCTGGCCGCATGACGAACGCTTGCCCCAAGTCTACTGGGTTGTTCGTATCCCATACCCCGTCGCGGTACTGCAGTGCCAACAGCGCTCCGTTCTCCCGGTCGACGGTGAAATCCGCGCGAGTGCCTGTGCCGGTAGTAATGACCACCGGCGCCATGATGAACTTTTGACTGCCGAACTCGCGCCACTCCGACGTCTTTCCGTCGTGGTAGTGCAGCGCCCCGCCATCCTTGAGCTTCCACACACCACGCGGGCCTGCGGTAGTGTCATCCGCAATATCAACGGCAAAGTCGCGTGGAATACTACCAGTAGGGGTAGCGCTTGGTCCCGGGAATAAAGTGGCCGATGTCGCCGTAGCGCTCCCGGTTCGGGATGTAGTCCCGGTCACAGCTTTAGATGGGGGAGCCGAAGAGGGTTTGTCACTGTCCGGGCCCCCGACTTGCGATGCCGCGTTCTCCGAACTGTCGGTCCACCGTGAGCTGAAGAACCGGGCGGTTGGGTGGCGAATTACTTACTTTTCCCTTGCTTTTGTGACGCCCACGCCGGCCCCGACACCGACGGCAACGGCCACCGCCAGCGCGACGGCAAGCAGTATGAGCCATCGGCGCCCGCTATTCTGCCACCCAGAGCCTGAGGATTCGTCTTGAATGGGAGCTACTGTAGCCTGGCTTTTCTCGAGTATTGGCGGGCTGGACGCTTCCTCGCCCGCATGGTGGTCTGCCATATCGCGTAATTTTGGTATCGCAGCCAAGGCCTGTAGTTCCTGAAGTTGCGCCCGTTTGAGGGCGCGGACAGCTTCTACTTCATCCAAGGCAGTTATTGATCGCTCCCGCGAGATGGCCTGGTCCAATATGTCGTGTTCACGGATGACGTGAGGGGGCCTAAACCGCCAAGTGATCCCACGTAGCGCGCCGTGGGGCTTGTGTCTTGGCGTAGCCCTCAGCCGCCCGAATCCGCCAAACGCTCGCTATTTTGCCGTGCCGTGCTACCCAGTACGAGCTCTTGTATACGTGATCGACCCGGGTGCGCGCGAGATCGACGACATAGCAGCCGGTTCGCGTAGGTACCTGGTCGCCCTGTGACCCCGGGGCATTCCTGGGCGGGCGGCCGTTGCATCACATTCGCGGGACTCTGCATTCCGATCCTTGCTGATACTGCGACCATTCGGGTATTTTTATTACCATAGAAGCTCTTATTATTTAAGCCAAAGACAAGTGCTCTTCAAACAATGAAGAAATCCGTTGGAGTTGTCAACGAAGGTATCTGTATTTTAGCCGAGATTAGCTTCTGAGAGTCACACAAATAGAAATATATAGAAGGATTGGAATAAAAAAAAATAGAGGAATTACTGAGGTCGATTTGATGTACGCCACCGTCGCAAGTGGTGGATAGGACAGATATCCCAAGAAACTGAGAGTCTTCACACTGGATACCAAAGTTGCCACTGTTTGTTTGTGTCAGTACCTTTTGTGAGAGGTACACCGCTAGGATCGGACGGCTTACTTTTCGACAACATCCAGCGCCCCGTTCTCAAACGCGAGACACTTGTTCAGATTCAGTTGGGTGGTAGCTTGATCCTTCCCGTCGGTTGTACAGGTGCACTCTAGAATACTGGTGTCTACCACGGAGCAAGCATGGCAGGTTAGATTTCCATTGTGCAGGGATAGATGTCCAAGTATATCCACCAGCAGGTTATGGCCCACTTTGGGGTGTGGCAGAACTCGTGAACGGTCAACTCCTTGAGATTGATGCTTTCTTTTCCATTGTTTTGGATCATGCATTCTCTATAGCATTCTGGCAGGTTATTATGGTAGATCTGGTCAATCATCATTCGATCCATGGGAGGCTCCGGAGGGAGGTCGCCAGTAGATTGGGCCGTAACCACCTTGTCTTCGATGGGCATGCCCACTGCTGCCTGCGTGAGAAAGGACAGCGACCCCAGGAACGCTAGAAGAGAGCTGCGAGGAAGCATTGTGTTGGCGTGCAACTTTTGTGCGAATGAAATTTTATTTTAATGTGATGCTTGCGCGAGGCTAGGCGCCAAGGACGTGTGGGATGAACGGGTTATCGAATATGGAAACCAAGCCGTCCTCTTGAGCAAGAGTGCCCATTACCAAATACTAGTTCTGAGGGCTTTCTCCGAAATGAGCGGTTTCCAATACAGACTGAGTCATCTCAAAAGGAGTAGAGCGGATATATGGCTTTCCTAAATTTACACTTTCTCTCATCGTGGTATTGGTTCGGAGAAAGCTAAGGTCAAGGCAGTAGTTGGTAATCAGCGGCCCGGCGCCCCCTCCACCCTCGGCAGCTGAGCGAAAAGGAAATTCTCTGTTAACAGCACGAGTCTCGGAAAGAGCATCATCTGTTGCAGCAGGAGCATCCTAGGTCCATATGCCTACCCTTAAGTAAAATCGCTTCCGCATCTGGCCGAGGCTCTACTACATGTACGACTATTAAGGAGTCAGATCGAGAAAGCGGTGAGACATCCTTACCGGCTTCTGGCTTATAATTACGGCAGGAAATCAATGCTATTTCCTCCGTATGTACATAGCTAATGGAAAGGAGTGTACGCCGCACGTGACAGGCTTGGTCAGGGCTAAGAGAGCACTCTGGGACCCTCCTAAGTGAGAAGAAAAATAATACGACCTATCCGCCCCGTTTCAATACTCAAAACGGAACATTGAGCTTGGATTTCTTACTACTGCCATAGAAGCTACGGCGATTGAGGCCAAGAGAGAAGAGCCGCGACCAAGCTGGCGGAATCCGACGATGGTCAATTCTCTCGGGCCGATCCACTGTTGGTCATCGCTATAACCTCGACGAGTGTGCCGACACCCGACCGAGGAGGACCCGCATAACTGGGGCCGACTATTTCCGCTCACCAGAGCATACCTGACTCTGAGAGCCGATGCTAGGGCGAGTACAGCCACTTTGAAGGTAGCCTTGTGGCTTGTCTGTCATCGCTCAAGGAATCGAGGCGGATTTTGCTGGACGGCTCTGGGATGTTACGTACTGTAGGACTCATACGAGGAGAACTAGTCGCCTAACCATCCACCTATTGGTGGTTGGGAGGAAATTTCTTCGTCTCTCTATAGGGGTATTCCTCCGAAGTGCAACAGGTAAGCCGCAGGGGTCGCTGGAGTGGATGAGCACCACAATAAGAGGGGCCATCAATCAAGTCAGCTGTAGAGCTCCGTGCACGGTACGTAGGAACTACCAAGTGGTTCTCTATCTCCCGCACGGCGCTACGGTTTGCCTTGTGAGAGGGTTAATTCTGCAAGCTCTAGCTCTAGCCAACGCAATACACAATTGAAGTTGACTGCAGTAGTGAGGAAATAGTAATCCCTCCCCTTTTACCCCTGGCGCATCCGTGTTTAATTTTATTTTTAAGCCTAATTAAAGACAGATTGACTCGAGCGATAAGGTGGTTTTATGGGGTCTGGGGTAGCTGTTATGGGGCAATGCTTAGCATATCGACCCAAAGCTTAAGGTCTCCATCCCTGCGCGGACGGGCGCTATAGCCAAATCTGTGGTGTGGATGGCGCTAGAGCCTCGTGTTGGCACGGAGCTATTGGCAATGACGTCTTTCTGGCACAGTTTAAAAAAAAAAAAAAGGGTAAGAGAAACGGGACAGCATTGGTTTGCGGTCGATCCCTGCGTTTAACTTCATTATCTCTGATATCCAATCGACAACCGGTCATGCCTTTTCGTCCCCGAAAAGTTGGTAATTCCGGCGTATGAACTAAGCTCCATCGTTTTTGTTTGTTGTAGCCTGGCGAAGTGGTGGCGCAGTGGTGCGCATCCCCGTAAAAAAACACGACCCGTCGGAAGGGTTTTGGCGATCGCGGCGATGTGCCGACCGTATGGTAGCCTAGAAGACCCGCTGTGGCGCGTTCCTCCTGTTCCGTCTGGCATGAAAGCCTGCCTGTCA
Source organism: Thozetella sp. PMI_491 (assembly GCA_021432635.1). NCBI lineage: Eukaryota > Fungi > Ascomycota > Sordariomycetes > Chaetosphaeriales > Chaetosphaeriaceae > Thozetella > Thozetella sp. PMI_491. The sequence continues at coordinate 197,602 of MU270060.1, read as the reverse complement.
GTCGATGGGAGGGCTAACAAGTGGGACGGGCTGCCCTTCCAACAACGCGCAAAAACAGGAAGAGGCGCTAGAAGCAGTCCGTCGCGCGACAGAAGGGATCGGGGTTTACCCAAAAAGGCTGCTCGCAGGGCCTTCGGGAAGCTGACCCGCTTCCGTTCTCTATACGAGCAGTTCCACAGACTTGGAGCCACTGATGGGGTGAAGATTGAAGATCTGGCAGGGTCTTTTAGGACGGATCGGCCACTAGCCACCACTGAAAAGTGGCCCATCCCCCCTCCTTGTGCCCTTGCACCCTTGCGCAGCGGGGGGCGGTAAGGCTGGCTCGGCCCACTTTAACTCGGCTGGTTCTTTGGCAATATGCAGCTACTGTACTTCCGTACTAGCAATCTCCAGCAGGCTGTGGCCACCGCCGCTCGCGCAGTCGCGCTGAAGTCATGGCTAGCAAGCCTGGCAAAGCCCATTTGGACCGGGCCAGGGGGCGTCAGCAGCCGCACGCTCGTCCGTTTGGGGGGGGAGGGGGACCCGACTGAAAAAGGGCTTTCGGGAGATTGAAACGCGGGCGCGCCTATGATGACACCCAGCTTTCCGCCTCACACCTATTTTTTTTTCTCCCCTATCGCGAGGCGCCCTTCCTTTTTCCCTCACCCCTTCGGCCCCGGACCACGACTCGCAGCACTGGGACCTTTGGCAGGTCTCTAGGATTGCGGATTGCCTGGCTCCTTTGGCGCGAGGTCCACTCGTCTCCAAAGACCCATAGCGACTTCGCTGCGCTAATTAAGATGAAACATCGGCGAAAGCTTATCATCACGTCTCTGATTGTCACCTTTGCCCTAATCCGGTCCAGAGACGTGCTGCTCGGGCGCGCATCGCCATCGCCGCACAATGTCGAATTCACGCCCGTCGCGGCGCCGCCGCCCTTCGTGGCCGCGTCGCCGAACCTCACCGCCGCGACCCACGAGCTGAGGCCCAAGGGCGATCCGCTTTGCAACCAGCTGCCCGGCGGCGACGGCATCGTGGTCATCGTCAAGACGGGCGCCAGCGAGGCCTTCTCCAAGATCCCGACCCAGCTGCACACCATCCTCCGCTGCGCCCCCGACGTGCTCGTCTTCTCCGACCTCGAGCAGACCATCGCCGGCGTGCCCGTGCACGATTCGTTCGAATCCGTCCTCGACGATGTCAAGCACCACCCCGACTTCAACCTGTACCACGCGCAGCGGGCCTGTCGCGTCAGCCAGGCCGACTGCACGCGCCACATCGACAAGGGCAAGGAGGGATGGGCGCTGGACAAGTACAAGAACATCCACATCGCCGAGAAGGCCTACAACATGCGCCCGGGCAAGGACTGGTACGTGGTGATCGATGCCGACACGTACATGTTCTGGACCACCCTCGTGGCCTTCCTGAGCCGCCTGGACCCGTCGCGCAAGCTGTTCCTCGGCAGCATCGCCCACTACCTCGACCTCCCCTTCGCCCACGGCGGCAGCGGCTACATCATGTCGCGCGGCGCCATGGACGACTTTGTCGGGGCGCACCCGGGCATCGCCAATAGCTACGACAAGGCCGTTATTGAGACATGCTGTGGAGACTGGATGTTCGCGAAGGCGATGATGGAGACGTCCAAAATTCCAGTGACCCAGTCTGTGCGTGCACATCCTCATCCGCCTTTAACCACCCCTCCCCCCACACTCAAGGCCCCGATCCGCTAATCACGACTCCACAGTTCCCAACCATCAACGGTGACAAGATCTGGAGCATGGCCTTCGGCCCGACCCACTGGTGCCACCCCCTGGCCACCATGCACCACGTCGACAGCGAGGAGATGTCGCTCTTTTGGGAGTACGAGATGAACCGGCACCTCGAGATCGCCGAGAAGACGAGCGCGGTCGTCTCCCCCGTCCTCCTGCGCGACATGTATTTCCAATACTTTGCCCCGCGCGTGAGCGACGTCCGCGACGACTGGGACAACATCAGCGGGGACGTCCTGTACCTCGCGGGCCGCCCCTCGGATGGCGAGAAGTCCAAGGTCGTGCCGGAGAGGAAGCGAAAAGACTACGAGAAGGTGGCCCACCACTCGGTGGAGAACTGCCGGACCGCGTGCGAGAAGATGCCCGACTGCTTCCAGTATCTCTTCAAGCCCGACGAGTTTTGCAAGCTCGGCAAGTCGTTCCGGATCGGCTATCCCATGGCCCCTGAAAAGGACCCCGCCAAGCGCCACACGGCCGGGTGGCTCCGGGAACGGATCCAAGCCTGGGTTGACGCCCAGGGCGAGTGCGAGAGCGCCATCTGGCCGACGATATAGGCGACCGGGCGGGGCGGCACCTTTGTATATGGAATGACACCTTTTATGTATAGATTATAATGAGTCTCCGGCGGGCTTCTTTCGTCAGATACGACATCCTGGAATCAGGGAAAGATCTTGGTGCTTTAGCGAGCTTGGTTTTGGGAGCGGGTTTCAATGGGCATATACATACATACATATCATCAGCTCACGTGCGGGGGGCTTAGCAGGTCAAAAGGGATCCTTAAGGTCCGAACTAGTATAGACCGGCTCACAGAGGTATATCGGATACTATACGTGTGTCTGTGCCTGTCCTCTTCCTGCATGTGAACCTGCCACGCCCATGGGCCGCTGATGTGCTATAGTCGCTTGCTCTGGGCAGACCTAGCGGCTTAAGTACTCCAGGAACCGGCCACGGAGCTGTAGCTTCAGCGTCACATATGCCGTGGCGCCCACACATCGACGGTTATCGTCAGCTCACACAAAGCTCCATCAAACTTCCCGGCAAGGTGCTGACCATGGTCCGTGCCAGCCGCCACATGCGCCATAGCGGTTAGCCGCAGCCATGCACTGCAACGCGTCGACAGAAGCTGCGGTGTAGAATTTGGGATTATTGATGCCTTGAACGACTGATTGGATCAGTAGGAGCATGGACCCGGACCTGGACCGAAGCACCATACTGCTAGGCTCGGCTCGCCTGGTGGTTGAGGCTTAGAGCCGGTGTTGCGGTCTTCAGCAGCAGTATCCTCGCAGTGGCGTCGATATTAGCCGTTGTACTACGGAACGCATCTAGGTACAGTCTCATCCAAGAAAGAAGGTGGCTGGGAAAATAGGGAGGAGGGCATGAACACCTTAATTGGTAAAACCCGCCTGTATCAGGATTTCTTGGCCGTCAGTGTTTGTCTTGATTTGCGGCCTCCGCTACAGTGTCAGATGGTATTGCTCCTGGCGTTCACTTTACCTAGAATTTGTGTTGTCTTCCTGGAAAATACGGACTTGTGATGCAGAGAGAGGGAATAACCCGCCGCAGTGTACTAGAGCTACCTTCGCGCGGAAAACGCTAGCCTGGAGAGTCCCGAAGGGCTAGTATACATTCCGGCGTAGCAGGTCGACCGATGTGTATCGGTAGCTCGTACCTAGCCATTTATTTCGCCCAAGACAACATGGCGAGACTGGGGTCGACATACCTAGTGAGCACACCGTCAATGAGGCTGGGCCGCTAGCGGCGGCCTACCCGGGCTAGCTGAGGCCCGTCACCTGTAGGCCTAGATTGGCTGGGCTGTACGGCAAAGTCATTTACGACCAGCCACGATACCACGGCCCAGGAAGGACTCAGCTGCACGGGTCGCAAGATGTCTCGGCCAATTGCCACTTAGCGCTCTGCAGCACGTCACCATCACACCCGAATCTGGAAGCGAGAGAGGGGTGCCCGCACCAGGCGCCTTGGCGAGAAGAGAGATGCCAGCCTTTATGCATGCTTGGACATGACTACTGAAATAGGCGGCAAGCCCTCCTGACAGTGAGGGGGGTGAGGACCTCTCCAGGTCACTTATCCCCCCTCTCCTCTCTCTCTACCCGCTCCGACTGCAGCCATGCATCTACGCCAGATTGGCATTGCTGCGGCTGCTGTTGCCATACTTGGGCCAGTAGTTGCCATTGGGCCAGCGCCTGACCTGAATCACCTCGACGGCGCCTGCGTCGCCCTACAGGTAGGCGGGAAGTTTGTTGTGCGAGATTCCCTGGGAGGGTATCAAGCAACTGGCAACACCGCATCCGAGCCATTCCGCTTCCAGCGATCAGGCCGCGACAGTTACCTGTTCTATAGCACGGCCGATGATTTCGTGCGAACGGGAACACCGAGAGGGCCACTTCTCTCAGCCAGGGCTGCCGGCCCAGAGTCCAATTGGAAACTCTCCCGCCGACACCATGGACACGAAGTGACCGTCACCTCTGTGTTGACCGGCGAGAAGCTCGCCGTAGAGCTGCTGACTGGAGCTCTGATCACTGTCTCCAATTCGACACCAGGGGCACACTTTACTCTCGTCCCAGGATGCAATTGCGCCGTCGCCCCGGAAGCGTCTCTGAACGTTGACGGTACGCCGTTCACTGGCACCGTGGATGGCGAGGTACGCGGTCTTGCGGATCTCCATGGCCACCTGACAGCATACGAATTCATCGGCGGAGACATTCACTGCGGAGCACCCTTCAGCCCCTACGGCGTCACCAAAGCCCTCGTCGACTGCCCTGACCATGAGCCCAACGGCACCGGAGCGTGGTTTGAGAACCTCTCGTCGGGTGCCTATCCCTCGGGCACGCACAACACGACGGGCTGGCCCACCTTCCGGGACTGGCCGAAGCACGATTCCTGGACGCACGAGGCAATGTACTACAAGTGGCTCGAGCGCGCATGGCGCGGCGGGCTGAGGCTCTACACCAACTTCTTCGTGAACAACGAGGCCCTCTGCGAGCTCTACCCGCTCAAGCGTAACCCATGCGACGACATGTCCTCCATCCGCCTGCAGGCGCAGAGAATCTATGAGCTGCAGGACTACATCGACGGCCAAGCAGGAGGCCGCGGGGAGGGCTGGTTTCGCATCGTGAAGAACCCAGAAGAGGCACGCGCAGTGATCGAGGAGGGGAAACTCGCAGTGACACTCGGCGTGGAAGTGTCGCAGGTGTTTGGGTGCGGGATCAAGAACGGGGTTCCGCAGTGCAACGAGACGACCATCGACAAAGGCCTCGACGAGCTGTTCTCCCTCGGCGTTCGTCGCATGTTTGTCTGCCATAAAATCGACAATGCGCTCTGCGGCGTTCGGTTCGATTCCGGGGAGGCTGGAGAAACAGTCAATATGGCCAATTTCTACTCCACCGGTGAGTTTTGGCAGGTCGAAGAGTGCACCACAGCCGCGGAGGACAACCCCATCTCCTCGATCAAGTCCGGTCCGCTCGTGGATTTAATCTTGGCCATATCGCCGCTACCGCCCAACGTGACGCTTCCCGTCTACGCTGATAACCTCCGCTGCAATGCCAAGGGGTTGACATCGCTCGGCGAGTACACCGTCCGCCAGATGATGTCCAAGGGTATGATTGTCGACATAGATCACATGGGCGTGAAGGCCGCCGCGCAGACCCTGCATATAATCGAGTCGGAGGAGTACGCAGGGGTGATTTCCGGCCACTCTTGGATGGATCCAACGTACTACCCGCGCGTTTATTCTGCGGGTGGGATGGTCGTACCGTACGGCTTTGGCACGGAAGCATTCCACGCCGCCTGGCAGATCATCAAGCCGCAGGCGGATCCACGATTCACCTTCGGTTTCGGTGCCGGCTTCGACACAGGAGGCTTCGGGCCGCAGCCGCCCCCGCGGCCTCTGTCGAGTGTCCAATACCCTTTTACGACCTTCGATGGTGGCTCCCAAGTGGATAAACAGCAATCGGGGGAGCGGGTATTTGACGTGAACATAGATGGGTTTGCGCATTACGGAATGCTACCCGACTGGCTAGAGGACTTGAGGCTTGTGAGCGGAGAAGAAGGGGAGGATATTGTGAACGATATGGGGAGAGGGGCGGAGGCGTATTTGCAGGTGTGGTCAAGAGTGGCGGACAAATGCAGTCCAGAGCGACGCGAGCCAAAGAGTTAATATGCCACTTCACTTATCGATGTTGAGAGAAGAAACATATAGTATGCTATAGGCGGCAATATTTCAAATATATGAGTAAGCATACAGACGGGTTAAACTAAACCTCAAGGCTGCAACATCTTCTGGGCCCTAGAATGCCTTTACAAAAGCCATGCCGTCAGGAATCTTCTTCCACTCCTTCTCTTCGTCCAAAAGTTCCTGGCACTGCTCCCAAGCCTCGGTGACCTTCTGCGCCCGAATTGCACTCCTAGGAGTAATCTTGGCAGGGAACAGAACTGGCCCTACCGCCAAACCCTCGGTTAGGTCGTCTGCCACAGGCGTAATGTCATGACCTTCCGCATCCTTAGCCTTCTCGAAGTTGAAGGCCCACAGCATGCGTGCGATGCCGAGGAACATAGATCGGTCAGCAACGTGCATGCCCGGGCAGATGCGGCGGCCGGCGCCGAAGCCGAAATGGTCACGGTTACCGGGGTCTACACTTGCAGTTGACTCGCTGGACGATAGAGTGTCGTGGGCATAGCGGCTTGGGTCAAAGGCTGCTGGGTTTGGAAAGCGCTTGGCATCTCGGTGTATTCCCCTGTGAGGAGCAGCAGCATTAGTCCCCAGCCCAAGCTTAAGGCCAGATGGGGCCGGTAAAAGAAAGGATTTCTCACCAAATGTTAGTGAAGATGGTCGAATCTTTCGGTATCTTGTAGCCTGCATAGGTGTCATTTTGAATCACAGAGTGCGGTATGCCTAGGGGAGCGGTCGGCATCCATCGCAGAGTCTCCTTCGCACATGCGCGAATGTACTGCAAGTCCGGATGATCCATGTCGGCGATCTCGGGCATCTCGTCGTGATAGAAGCGATCGACTACTTCCTGCCCGGCCTTTTGAACCTCTGGATATAGTACCATGGCTTGTATGAATCCTACTAGCGTGTTGGCAGTCGTGTCAGTGCCTGCCTCGAGCGCAGTGCCGGCGATGTAGGCTGCTTGATCGTCGGTGAAGCCTTGCGGCCCCTGCGCATCGAGCAGGCCGGCACAGAAACACGGCTTGAGGGTACCATTCTCAGCCTTCCTCTTGGCGGCCATCCAGTGCTCCAGATACAATTCCTTCTCCTCTTTGAAAAGTCCCTGGGCGTGCTGCCGCTCTGGGAGCAGCAAGTTGGGCAGCCGCCGTAGAATAGGGTACAGATCTAGCAGTGCGGCAGTCTGACTGGCGACTAATTCGCTCCACTGATTGAACCCATGGAAGAGCTGAAGCAGTTTCGGGTCGTCGATGGCAGATGTCCGGAAGCCGTAGACTATTTGCGTTGTAAGCGATCCCGTATATCGCCCTACGTGATCGGAGAATAGGTCTGGTTGCGTAAGAAGGGCATGAAGCATCTGCTTGCTCTCTAGGTCCTGGTATGCCACATAGGAGCTGGCGGCTTTAATGTTGAGGAGACCGTGGAGGAGCTTCCGTTCCATCCGCCAGGTGTCGCCGTATTTCTAAATTTCGTTAGACAGCTAGTCACACTAGCGATTGGCCAAGAACGCACCATCAAGGCAACCCGCAGGCCACCGCTGGCGATATCTGAGCCAAGATACATCTCCGGCCGAGACGAGTAGATGTTACTCCGCTTATCTAGTAGATCCTTAATGACCTTGTCAGAGGTGAGGACGATCGCAGTTTTGGTGCCCAGAAGTAGGGAATACACCGGTCTAGGCATTTAGTCAGACATGGGCGAGAACATGGGGTGGCCTTTACATACCCGTACTGCTCTGCCCATTTTTGGAACTGGGCGTGTAGGCGTTTGGTTGGCATGAGATGTAGATTGCCGATCAAGGGTAATGTAGGCGGGCCCGGGGGGTAGTCTTTCGGCCGGCGCCCAACATCCTTGAGCATGAACACGGCGAACGGTAGAGCGGCTAGGCCGATGATCAAAAGAAGACTAGAATCCATTGCAAGTACAATTTATAGCAGCTGATATAAAGGCGGCCGTTGCCGAATTATGTAGGCTTACTACGACTCGTTGTGGCTGTAGTCGACCTGCAGATGTTGGCGAGCCGGATTCTACCTGTAGCTGTTATATCCGTATACGGAGTCACGGCATCGATAGGATGGTCCTGGGGGATGCATTGGTTTCTTTAACTGTAGAAGGCGAGCGCACGCTGTCTATATATATATATCCCCGCAGCTGTCTGCCAGGAGCGTGGTCGTACAGATCAATACGTGCCGTGCATGCACGTATCACCACGAACGAGAATTGCATATTCCCGCTATATGCACAAAATGATTCGTCCCAGTGACCAAAGGCAATGCAGCAACCAAGTGAGGCGAGGTTGAATCTAGTAAGAAGTGCGAGGCCGGCTTATCTCCAATGAAACCTCGGGCTGTGAGATGCATTCACCCACCCACTCGCCAGAGTAGCAGAAAGTCACCAAATTTGCAGATCCTCAATCATAAATGTGATATCTGCAGGCCATTCCCCCACATGGCAGACGAGCACGAACGCGAGCAGCTCGGCCACCCCGCATGTCCGAACTGAGGTGAGGCAGTGAGTCGACATGTTAACTGCGAGGACAACGCGAGATCGAGAACACTGCTTCTAATCTAAATTGAATCAATCGCCAGTGTCAGATGAGAAGTAAATATCCAGCCGGCAGTTGAAAGAGCATGTCTAGTCACGCTGTTAAGCGTGCTTTGTGAACGGCAAGTCGCTAATGTACGTAAGCATAGGTGCTTGCAACATCACAGCCATCATTGGATAGCCTTCACGTGCTAGGCCTATTTCGTGGTTCATGGTTACATGTCTACCAGGCAGGTACCTGAGCTAGACGTCATCACGTCCAGCTCGAAACGAAAACCCGACCCGATAGACCGCCTTCGTGCTTTAGCTGATCGTTGGCGGGTACTAGATATAGCCATAAGCTTATCCCATAACGTTAGTTAGATTCATCTGACAGCACGTGCTTTCTGCTCAATACCCTTTTGCTTTTTCCAGGAGCTGACAACTGACTAAGCTGTCTACCTCACGTAGCAGGTATTCAACACCCATCAAACCATGCGCATCGGTAGTCCTAGATGTTGAAGGAAGCCATCCCTAACATGGTCGCACTATGGGCTTGGCAAAGAGTCACGTGAAATGAGGTCCTCAAGGAAGAGACGCCATGTACTTCGTAACTAGGGATAGGAACTATCCTCGGGCCGATCGATTAAGTTTTCCTTATCGCACAATGGAGCTTTGGCTGCATTAGCAGCTATTTGTAGTCGCAGAGCCGCAACCGCCGTGCCGCTTGGATGCGTACAGTAATAGTAAATGGTAATTAGCAGCAGCCTGACTCGCACGGCAGATTGTAGTAGACATGCGAGTCAGGCTGTTAGCGTTATTGGGTGTTTCGGCCTCGAGCGACGCGGTCGTCGGGGGTGCCCGACATGCCAAGATACAGGGGTGCATCGCAACTGTTGCCACTGTTCCTACACCCGGGGAAAGGGGGCGCCACGGGCGAGGGGAGAAAAAAAACCATTACCCATGGTAACAAGTTACCGAACCTACGAACCCATGCTGGTCACGCCCCTTTCCCCTCACTCTGTAGAAGCGGGGCCGTGGTGGTCTGAGATGCACCGCTGACGCTTGGTCTTGCGACTACATACGATGTCTCGGTGACCTTAAGGTCATTAGCTTTGCAAAGAGATTGCCACCGGGACGCTATCCCCATCGCGACCGCGCAACGCGCACCGGCCCGGGGGCGGATTGCTTCTCTGGTGTAATGGGAACGCTGATAGCTTACCCAAGAGAGTCGCCGTTATCTGTGGAATGGCCGGCTTGGCAGCCGATGGCTTGGCAAGTTCGCCCGCTGGCCCCGTTCTAGAACTGGGGTCCTCTTGGGCTCGGAGTGGAGGTTTTGGTACTACCGCTGCGCAGTTTTCGCGGATTGGTCGACCGTGCCAGGGAGTCTTATCTGCAATCCCTGGTGACACGTCTGATCGCTTGTACGAATGCCGGATGGGGGATTTCACAGGCCAACCTATATATGTATTTGCGATGCGCGGTACCTGTCAGCTTTTGCCTTTTTTTACGTACGCTCTCCCCCCTTCCCCGCATGTCGTCGAAGAGCAACCCTAGATCCTCACAGCTCTCTTTTGCATCATGGTGAGCTCCGAAAAGGGCGATGCGCCCAGCCCAGTCCTCAAGAGCGCTGGTGCGGCCGACGAAGGCACCTCAGAGGTACTTGGCGGCTACAATGAGACTAAGCGCGGCCTGAGTCCTCGCCATGTCCAGCTCATGTCTATAGGAGGAAGTATTGGCACCGGTCTCTGGGTAAATTGATCGCTGTTCCGTGCCGGCATGCGGCGCCGATGGACATCTCCCTGGCTAACACGACTCGGTGCAGGTGGGAATCGGCGGTGTTCTAAGCAAAGCCGGACCGCTGTCGCTGCTGCTGGGCTATACGTTCTGGGGGCTCTTGTTCATCTGGCCACTCAACCTGTGTGTCGCTGAGATGTGCGCATACCTGCCGATCAAGGGGTCCATCTTCGAGCTAGCTTCCCGCTTCGTTGACCCCGCGCTGGGATTCGCCATGGGATGGACCTATTTTTTCGCAGGTGTCATGCTCGTGTGCACCGAGTACTCTGCAGTGGCTACCGTCATGACATACTGGGATACCGAAACGAACCCGGCCGCCTGGATCGCCATGGCGATGGTCGTCTGTGTGTTACTAAACGTTGTCGCGGTAAAGTGAGTACCAGGGTCTTGCTAGAGCTGTTCTAGGGTTGTACTAATGATCCAAGATGGTACGGCGAGTCCGAATTCATAATGGCTTCGACGAAGGTCCTCTTGTTGTTCGGTCTGTGCTTTATTACTCTGATCACGATGAGCGGAGGAAACCCGCACCATGATGCGTACGGTTTCCGGAACTGGGGTGACGGAAATGCCATGCAGGCTTATTATACCGACGGAGCGACCGGGCGCTTCCTGGGCTGGTGGAAAGTGGTTATCTATGCCGCTTTCACGATCGCCGGCCCCGACATGATCGCCCTGGCCGCAGGAGAAATCCAGAACCCTCGGTGGACCATCCCTCGCGTGGCCAAGCTGATCTTCTACCGCCTGGTGGGCTTCTATATCATTGGCGTCCTTTGCGTCGGCATCATCTGCTCCTCGCGCGATCCTGGTCTGCTTGGGGCTATTAAGGGCGGCCAGCCCGGTGCCGCTGCGTCGCCGTGGGTGATTGGTATCCAGAACTTGGGGATCACGGGCCTGCCACACCTGATCAACGCTTTGATTATGCTGTCCGGGTGGTCTTGCGGCAATGCTTATCTTTATTCCTCCTCGAGGACACTCTACGGCTTGGCAAGAGGTGAGTCAATGATCCGCATGCCGGACCCTTCTCCGGTAAAGAGCTCACAGCTAACTCCCGAGTAGATGGTCAGGCCCCTAAAATCTTCATGAAGTGCACCAAAGCCGGCGTGCCCATCTATGCCGTTCTTGCGGTTTCGCTCATCACGTGCATTACCTTCTTGGTGGCTTCCAACAACGCCGTCGAAGTGTTCTTCTGGTTTGTTGACTTGACTACGACGGCTCTCATCATGACTTATACTATGATGCTCGTGACCTTTATTGGTTTTTACCGCGCGCGCACTGCGCAGGGGATGGATCCGTCTACGCTCCCCTACCGGGCTCCTTGGACGCCCTACAGCAGCTATGTCGGCTTGGTGCTCGGATGCTGCGGGCTGCTCTTCGTGGGGTTCAATTCGTTCGCACCATTCGCCACCCGCGACTTTGTGACAGCATACTTCGCCGTGGGCTTTGCGATTTTCACGTACGTCGTCTGGAAGGTCCTTCATCGCACACGCTTTGTGAGCCCGGCCGATGCCGATCTGATCTCGGGCAAGAAGGAGGTTGACGACGAATGTCGCCACTGGGAAGAAGGAGGACTGGAAGAGGTTGAGAAGGAAAGGCTGGCTCAGATGAACGTCTTCCGGCGTACCTGGGAGCGCATCTGGTAAACGGCGCTACGGCGTGGTCTCACTGTGATACGGACGGGCGAGGACAAACTCATGGGAATCGTGTATATTTCCTCTGAATACTGCCCTTTCGAGCAAATGAGAACAGTCTTGGACCTGCCGGGATATCTATGCCTTATAAGTGTATGTAATCGGCCGTCGAGCTGGCCGTCTAGTTCCTCCACGCCAAGGGAGGACCCATGGAGCTTCTAGTGTCTAGACAATCTAGTCTATCTCCCCATCTTTGTCGTCTTTTTCTTGGTCGTCTGTATTTACGTCTATCGCACCGATGATATCCAATCGCACACCTTGCGCCTTGCAAGCCTCCACAATACTCGCAGGAACCCCGCGAGAGTCGCCCTCCGGCACGACGATCCTCTCCAACTTGCTTGCCACTACGGCCCTGTTGCTAATCGTATACTCCAAGAGATCTGTTACCTCGTCGTCTGTCCCTAGCTCGTTGAAAAACTCCAACAGCTCCAGCTCCGGCGGGATGCCCACCGAGTGCATTCGCGCCTTCTTGGACGATTTTCCAAATAGGTGATAATCCCAGTTGATGCGCAGAGTTTTGAGGGCGGTGAAATCTCGCATGCGCAACGCCTTGAGCCCCGTCAGGGTGGGAAAATCAACGGTGATGGTCGTGAGGGAGTGGGATGCCGATTGCAGGGCGAGGATGTAGTCGCCAATGTTGTCCGAGCTCTCCTCCAACTCGGGGCTAGGTTCGGGGGTCTGAACCATGACGAAGTCTTCAAGAGCCTCGGGAAACTCAAGAATATCCGAAAGTGCATCGTCGTTGATATCGCACTCCAAGAGGTGGAGCTTCTTCAGCCCGGTCTGGTGGGGCTGCTCGATGAGGTCGAAGCCCCGGTGGTCGAGCTTCGCCCGCCGGATGACCAGGCTCTCGAGGGTGGGATGGGCAAAGATGTGGATGTTCTCGCGGAGATCCCAGTACTGGTTGTCAGGGCAGTGGTAGAAGAGGGTGCAGCTCTTGAGCAAGGCCAGGTCGAAGGGCCCGTTGAACAGAGTGCCGATCCCATGTAGCAAGGCAACCGGGACGGAGATGTCCAGCGTCTCCAAGTTCGACATGGTCGCGATGGCGTTCGAGAGCCCATTTGAGCCGTAGTGGGGTGAGACGGGCGAGCCGGTCTGGTCGATGCCCTCCAGCATCAGCTGTGACAGCTCCAGGCTGGCATCACCGATCTTGACGGTGATGTCTTGGATCGCCGATCCGCGCCGCGGACGGCGGTTGAGCGACTCGCGGAAGATGATGTGATGCTCGGGAGACTCAAAGAGCACGGTGCGGTACAGGACCGAGTCGGCCACGCCGTGGTATCTCCTGTTCAGCCGCGACACGCTGCACAGATCGCGCCGCGAGCTGCGGCCCACCGCCTCGAAAATGAGGACAAGCAGCGCGTCCGGCAAGTTGGAAAGCCAGTCGCCCGAGTTAGAGCCCATAGTGCAGAGATTACGAAGCGCCGCAGAGCAGGGTCCTGCCTTCCTGCCAAAGCGGAGCCGATTGCGTCTTTAACTCCCTGGCATGGAAGGAGCGAGGAATGCGAGGATTGCAGTCTGGCCATAATTCACCAGCTGGCGGCAAACCTAAAACTTTCTGACAGGTGTGGCGCGAGGGGGGGCGATCCCGGGTGTGGCGCTAGCCCCTCCCCCCAACTTTTCTCCAAAGTCGCCGCAGAGCCAAACCAACAAAAAAACCTGGGGGCTGCCCCCGGCCCGACCTGTCACAGACTCAGGGGGCGATTAGGGGGATTACCGAGTGAGGGTGAGACCATTTCACTATCAATTCTTAGTCATCAAACAACCCTCCTATAACAGCACTGGCCCGCCAGCCGCCCAGCCGTAAGCAATCAATTTGGGCGATCCAAGTCGACGAGTAAAATCGGTGGAACCCAATAAGGCGTCGAGGCGGGGCAGTGCTGCTGCCCCTCAGAGCACCCTTCATGGATGCCCTGGCGTGCTAGAAGAACACAGAATAGTACCGCAAAATAGTACCTTGCCCAAAAGCAACCCTCACCAAAACCACACGCTCTGTCAAAAGTTGCGCCTCGCGCGCACATTTCCGCGCGATCTGGCATGGATATCGTCGGCACCATCTCGGCGTCGATCCATCTCGCCGAGGTCATTATCGGTCAGGTGAAAAAGTTCCGGGACGCCCCGAAGCAGCTCCAGAGCATTTCCGAGACCGTCTCCTTCCTTCAGCGGATCCTCAGGCAGCTCAAGGAGACCCTCAAGCCACCCCCCGGCGCCAGCCATGCCGCCGTGCGCCTGACGAAAGAAGGAGAGGAGATCGGGCTCCACGCGACGGACAAGTGCCAACGCATTCTCGAGAGGATCCTCACCGACGTGCTCGGCGCAGAGCTAAACGTGAAGGATGGCACCATCACCCTGGGCCTAAAGGGCCGGCTCACCTGGATGGTCAGAGACAGCACTGCGCGGGAGCTGCTAAAGGAACTCAAGGATGCCAAGGAGGACTTGTTGTTGAGCAATTCGGTTAATCAGCTCGCACTGGCTCAGCAGTCTTCCCGGTAGGCGCCGCTAATGTCGGATGCGGCAAGAAAGGCGACCTGGCTGACGAGTTTATAGGGTTGACCAGGAAAAGTTGGACTATCTGACCGTCATGGCGGCGCTCATCTTCAAGCAGCGGCCACCCGAGAACATCCTTGGTGAGCGTCCCTTGGGGGACGCTCCTGTCGACATATTCAGCCCAGACGCCCCCCACCAGCCAGGCCCCCCGAAAGGCTTAAGCGGCGGGAAAGCGGGGTTCAATTCAGGTGCCCCTGTGGCTACCACTGAACCCTTGGACAAGCGCGGGCTGAAGGCGATAGATATTCGCCAGGGTGGCATCACGAGGCTGAAGCGAGGCCACATACCAGACTATAAGCTTTTCGAGAGTCGATACCTCCGCTGGATTAATGACCCGGTAAACTGCGTCACGAGGTTTCTATAGCAGAGTCTTTGCGGTTAACATAAGAATAGTTTGATCACGACTTCATCAATGTTTACGTCCTTGACGACTCCTCAGCATTGGAGCTCCGAGCTCTACTGATGGTTGCGGAAGATGAACAACTCCGACTCCTTTCAGAAGCGCGGAAATCTGCGGAGCGGAAATCTGAGGAGCAGATATCAGAGATGCGGATATTAGAGATGCGGAGAAAAGAAGAACTGATGCGACACAGACGGGATAGTCTTAGTTCTGTCGACTCCTTGGAAGACTCAAGGCGTGACGATTACGCGGAATACTCCAGGGCATCTGATAGCCACTCCAAATATAGCGCTGAGGATACACTCAAAGTTGACGCCAAATCGGAGCTGGACGACGGCGAGATTGTCGACAGTCTTATCCAGCGCTGGACATTACCACCGGCACCGTCTGCAACGCCGGCTCCGCAGCTGGCACCCACCCCTTCCGGCCGCCACTCACGAAGGAGCTCCAGGTCACCTCGGCGCAAGGAATGCGACGTTATGTTCAACAAGGGTGATATCATGTATAAATGTCACACTTGCGCCGCGGACGATTACAAGGTGTTCTGCGACGACTGTTTTAATCCAAGGTACCACCGCGGCCATGACATCGAGTCGAAAAAGTCGCAGCATCCTGGCGATTATTGCGACTGCGGGCACAAGAACGCCGTGAAGAGAGAGATGGTCTGTGATCTTCACGGGACCATCAGACCAGATGATTAGCTGAAGGCAGGCGAGGCGGGCAGCTTTCGTTAGTGGGATATCGGCCATTGCTGCCATATCAACATACCTAGTATCTTCTGAGCTAAAAACAATATATTATCCCAATGTTTTACGACTGAAACGCCTTTTCTAAGTTTAGACACACCGAATCCCTAGGAGTGGAGAGGGTTGTCGAAATTGATATTTGCCAACAATGCCTTGTCACAACAGGAGCCATGGATAAATATGCTGCTCTAAACCATCTATGGGGCAACAGTCCTTTAAACCCTTCAACGCAATCTCAAGTGCCTCCAAATCCCTCAGTTCTAGCCATTTGACATGCTATTTGCGTCCCTGGACTGTACGACATGCTAGGGGGGTGGAAGAGCCTAGACTATCCAGGAGCGCCTCTTTTTCCAAAGGACCTATTATCTGTCAAGATGGCTGGATACGGTGGCGTCGTTCTAGCATCACTTGGCAGGAGGAAAGGGATTGGTCCTATCGCGAAAGCTCGCCGGGACTCACTGGAACGGGAATGGATTGAACGGATGTTTGGGTCATCGACATTATTGCGTGTCGTGTCTTTGGCAAAGATGCTATGGTAAGTGAGGAGGCACATAGACCTCGTCTAGAGCTACGCTAGAAATTAGCGGTATATACTGAAGACGGGCCCAGAGTGACACAGCTACTCATAGGCCTTCATAAGTGGGCGAATGTTATCGACTTGTTGGATCCAAATGGCGCTCATAGGGTCAGAGAGATTCAATGGGGGCTATGGGGAAAACCGAGAGCGCACCGCTAGTCAAAGGCTAGGTGGGGAGAGTGAACTATTGTCCTTTTGTGGCCATCCCCAAAGTCTACTCGGATGCTTCGATTGGATGAACCAAGCCAAAGGTGGATCAGATTAAGCATGTACAGTACATATCAACTCCATCCAGACGGAACTTTTCACCATGATTCTATTGGTCAGTAGAGCTGGGATCGGATCCACCCTCTCGAATTTTGTCCAATTAAAATTTGTTGTCGCTGACATAGTGCTATAGCATGATAGAGTACTGTACATGCTTCTATTCTGCTTTGTCAGAAAGTTCCCTGTGGACCTTTCATCTGGACGCTACTGCTTACCGGACCCCTTATTACAATGCTACCGCCCTTTCCTCTAGCATCCGCGTCTGTCTACTGGCAAGGGAACTTAAAGTTCCTCCTCGCAGACGCAGAGCCCCCCATCTCAATACGATCGCAAAATTGCCTCGGAATTAACACCATTTGGGCGCCGCGGACATGGAGAGCCCCGGGCAGGCCAAGGCCGCAGGAAGCTTGGACGCGAAAGCCCACGAGGAGAATCTCGCCGTCCGCCACACCGAAAAGGAATGGTCTGATGTCTACCCGCACCTGGAGCGCATGTACCTTGGCGAGCGGAGAAAGCTCCGATACGTCATGGCGAAGATGGAAAAGGACTACCAGTTCAAGGCGACGTGAGTTTGATGTGCCCCGGAAGCCCGTCCAGGATATATATATACGTGGCAAATAATCAGGCTGACATGCTCCCCACTCAGCCTGCAGATGTATAAGAAGCGCTTCGCTAAGTGGGGCTTCTATAAGAACGAACGGCAAGCCCGTTTTGAAGCGAAGAATAGCAGCGATACCGCACGATCCTCTGGCTCCTCAGAGGGCCCTACGGGTCATCATGGGCCCACCACGGGAGGCCAGACTGATCTGCTCAAAACACCAGAGATGAGCGCATCCGAATTTGCAACCCTAAAATTCTTGACCAGCATTCGGACATGGAGCTCTGCTTTCTTTGAGCAAGGGAAACCGCTTGACTACTCGGCTACGGAGACGTCAGAGACCTCCGCGCTTCTACCTTATGTCCCAAAGATGACAGATGTATATGATCCAGAGCATCTCAGCGCCACGTTTCGAGTCGTATCAGGACTCTTGTCTCGGGGCCAGGGCGTCCTTGCCGGTCGACTGGCCCGCAAGGCCTTCCTACAAGTCGAGAATATCCTGAAGGTCGAAGGTCCTCTGTTCGTCTGGAACATCTTGGAAATACTGTACACCATGGCCATTCTCGGCCAGACGTCCCTCTTTTCGACGCTTCTCAGTCATCTTGTCGCGCTCGCGGCCTCTCACTACGCGATCTCGCACCCGGTGGTGCAGCTAACAAGCGCTCTGCAGCACCTAGTCACATCATGGCAGCGGGACGGGATACCTATCCAGGTATCCGCCCTTGAACAGGCGTGGATATTGAACGCAAGCATTTTCTTCGACAAATTCGACCAACGGTTTCTCTTCTTCTTCTACCGGCTTGTCTGGGACGCGGAATTGATCAAAATCCCCGATGAAAACCTGGAAAAGGTAAATCAGAAATTCATGCGTCTGCACGAAGAGCTGGCGACTTGTGGATCATTTTTTGCCGCGGCAGAAAATATCTACGAGAACATGGAGCCCCCAACAAGCATCCGGGAGGAAGTATCGCCTGTGGACTACCACCGATTCAAGCTTGATGCCCTTAGAACGATCTGCGGGTGGGATAATTGGAAGTCTAGCGAGACTAGGAAGAAGATCTATATTTTTCTCAGCTGGATGAGAACATGGGTTCTAGCCAAAGCCTCATTCCCTTCATTTTGCGATCTAGAAGATACTTATCGGCACACCACCACGTACAGGGCGACCAAGATATCTCGATTAGACGCCCGACTCCTGGCCAACATTGTTAGGGTGGCTATTGAGAACGACAGAGAAAAGGACTCCGGGCCGAATGTTCCGATCAGCAGGATGCACAGTATTATCGCCTTGCGCGAGTATGGGCAGAGTCACGCGAATCCCCAAGTCGTTCATGAGCTCTGGCAGCTAGAGGAACTGCTATTGTACAAGGGCTATTTGCTAGAGGCTGGCGAGGTGCATAAAGAGGCATTCAGGAGACTAGAGGAGTATTTGGATGATGTTCCTGTATATGTACCTATAGCATGTTGTTAAGTAATAATTGGCCTCGCCCGTTGCTACACGACATAGCAATGCCTATGAAAGAACAAAATCATGCGAACTGGCAGAAAAGACCCCTTGGTCTCTTACCTGTGGAATAAGCTGGACACGGCTATAGTCAAGTTCGGACAATTGGATAGTATTGCTAAGCTCAAGTATTGGTTTTTGAATCGTTCCAATGCTAGTGGGATCGCATTGACTTTTGGAATTGTAGGCCAGGTAGCGTGGCTAGGCGGGCAGTGTTGTTTGCAGGGAGTTGTCGCCGGTCCCTAATCCAGAGGGCGCCGGCAAGAAACCGCGTATATATATATATATAGTATAGTATAGTTCTGGCCATGTCAGTTCATTTATGGTGTGTATATGGCACATAGTTGCTCTATAACCCAACTTTGCAGCTCCTCTAGCAAGGACACTCTTAGAACCCACAGAGAAGCTCGAAGTTCGCCGAGACATGAAGCCAGATCGATGTACCGACATTTTGCCGACTCCGAGGCTACATCTTAGTTTGGCGAGGAAGATAATGTGTTGCAATGTTGCAAGGAAGAAAGTATCTTCAATGTCGAAAGCTAATATGCAATGAAATCTATATCTGGAGAGTATTCATGTCTTAGACTTGATTCTGTAACGATGCTTAAATCGTACCCACATACCGTGAAGGGCATTTCGGGCCATGCTTGTCCCTGCCGACGCCTCCCCAGCGGATATTCAAACGATACGAACACTGGGAGCCGACCGAAGAACAGGGACCACAGGCTGGCCGATCCTCATCACATTTCTGCCGCCTAAACCAACAGCGCTCGCAGCACCGTCCGGATCGTTGGCGTGTATCAGGCGAACTCATGTCTGCGGTACTGCTCATGGCTATAGAATCCGTCATTCAAAGCATTGATGACCTGGAATAAGTCGGGTTGACGCTGAGGTCGTGGCCAAAAGTTACATGATCTTTCGGACTCACGTGCAACACCGTCTAATGCGGCTATGCGACTGTCCAGGGGCAACGAAGCGAACCCTGAAGTCTGGCCCCACATTTGCTATCCTTCGCTGAATCGAGAAAAAGTTCCTCATGCGACGGAACTTTTTCTCACTCAGCATGCACGGCTCACTAATCCCGACAAGATAACTTAGCATATACTCGGACACTTTTTCGTATGGACGATGGAAGCCAGGAGGGTTTGTCTAATCTTGTCGGACAAAGTTGTGCCGATGGCTCCCTTGACCGGCTGCCTGTATATAATGACCACGTCAAGCCACCTGTCGGGTAGGCTGAATGGTGAGCAAAAGGAGCACCAATTATCTGTATAAAGTTCTTCATTCAGCCTCTTAGATCAAGTGAAGCGTCCAACAGCCATCACCAAAAGGGCAATTGACTTCCTTGCCTGCCCGAAATGGCGTCGTTCTTGGGTGGCGTGCGTCGCAATTGGGCGATGTTCAAGCCGCCCGTAGTAGCCAAGCAAGACGGTGCACTCAAGTTTGGAATTCTTGGCGCCGCCAACATTGCGTGGGCCAAATTCTTTCGCCACGAAGACACGATTGTGAAGCTGACCTTGAACCGCTCCTTCTAGCCCCATGGCTCTCATCCTCCCCGCGAAGAGCCACCCTGAAGTCATTGTGCACGCCGTTGCCGCGCGCGATAAGACTCGGGCTACTACCTTTGCCAAGGAACACGGCATTCCCGTGGTCAGGGACTCGTACGACTGTATATGCTCGGCCTTGCACGCTTCTTGACCCGAGCTCCTGGCGTCAAGCCAAACTAACCTCCGATGACAAGACATGCTTAATGATCCTGACATCGACGTGGTGTACATCCCATTACCTAGCGGGCTACACTTCGAATGGACTCTGAAGGCACTCGCCAAAGGGAAGCACGTTCTTCTCGAGAAACCCTCTACCGGGAATGCGGACCAGACCGAGACACTATTTCATCATCGCCTTCTATCTCGGGGTCCAACACCCCCCGTGTTGATGGAGGCGTTCCACGCCCGCTTCGCGCCTGCCTGGCGGCTGTTTCTCTCCACTCTGGACCCGCCCAACATATCCCACATTCTGGGCACATCCATAGTCCCCTTCTTTGTTGCCAAGGACGACGATATCCGTTTCAACTACGACATTGGTGGTGGTGCCCTTCTGGACCTGGGCACGTACCCGGTTGCGGCTATCCGGGATGCATTTGGCACGGAGCCTATTGAATGCACCGAAGCCCAGCTGACTAGAATGGCGCCACCACGCGAGAAGTGCGACCATACGTTCCACGCGAAGCTGAGCTTTCCGAATGGCGGCGTCGGCGAGGTCAATGGAGGGATGAGGGCGTCCGCTACGTCCTTCTCCCTCAAGGTGACGGTGACGCATCAGCCAGTCGCTGCGCCGGAGGAAGAAAAAGAGAAGGGAATCAAGGTGACTAGGACGCGCAAGGTGATATTCCATGACATAATTTTCTCACAAAACTATCACCGGATTGATGTGGTCGATGAGTTCGAGGCCACGCGCGGCTCGAAGACAACAAAGAAATACTCCAAGACGGAGCACAAAAAGGCCTACGCATTCAGGGAGATGGGCGTTGATCAGCCGGGCGAGCCCTTCTGGTCGACTTACCGGCATATGCTGGAGCAGTTCGTCAATAGGGTGAAGGGCCGCGAGGGTACTGGCATTTTCATCAGCCACGAGGATAGCATTGCGCAGGCGAGGGCGTTGGATATGATCTACAACAAGTCGGGATTGGGGCCGAGACCTAGCAGTAACTTCCGGCCCGACGACCTTTAACAGCTCGACTGTGCCCGGAACGGCGCCTCTAGTTTACACACTTGTCAGCATCACCCACGTGTTGGGCTTGGCTTCCTCGTATTGCTGTCCTAACCTGAAACTGGCCCCAACTGGTGTGGTCCAATTTCTCCACCAAGCCTTAATTCGCTTACTTTATATGGCCTAGACTTAGTTACAGATTCATTGAACTGGGTCGGTTTATAGAGTTTAATGCGTGTACTCCGTACTGGATTGACAGCCAATTTCCCGTTGGTCGCTTGCTCATGCTATACAACTAGTGGCGTCCATAGTAAAATGTGAACCTATAAAGTCGATGCCAGCAGAACTCGCCCTAATGTCGCGACTACGGGTCTGTTAACTCTCAACGCTCGCTGTGTCCCAATTATCGTCCTTCGTTTCTTATTTCACATTCACTTGGCACATATACTTCACGCACGCTTTCATTTGCCACATCGACTGTGCGCTTCAGTTCTTCTGTCTACTCAACTGCCACACTCCCCACTACAGAGATTTTGGCAATTTGGCAAGACCATTGGATTTTTTTTTTTTAAAAAAAAAAATGAAGTCCTCACTCGTAACTGCTATTCTAGCTGCGAGCTTGGCACAGCTGGGGGTAGGCCAGAGCGTTGTCGGCAGCGCCGAGGGATTTGCTGCCGGTGTGACGGGTGGCGGATCTGCGACTGCGGAATATCCCACCGACATCGATGAACTCAAGTCTATGCTTACGGACTCGACTCCTCGCGTCATAGTACTAAACAAAGAGTACGATTTCACGGGCTCTGAAGGAACCACCACCGGCACGGTGTGCGCCTCGTGGGGGACCGGCTCTGCATGCCAGAAGATTATCCAGGACGACTGCGGAAGCAGCACCAAACTCACTGCTACGTGGGACACTGCAGGGACTCAGCCGATCGACATTGCGTCGAACAAGACCCTTATCGGCGTTGGCACCAGCGGCGTTATCAAGGGCAAAGGCCTGAGGGTGAGGGGTGACGCCAGCAACGTCATCATCCAGAACATCGAAGTGACCGACTTGAACCACGAATATGTCTGGGGTGGAGACACTATCGGGTTCGATGGAGCTGATCTCGTGTGGGTAGATCATGTCAAGGTAGGCACCTGTGTTCCGAGTAGGCATTACAAAATAGTGTATTGACGAGACCATGGTAGACCACACGACCCGGCCGTCAGCACTACGTCTTCGGCTTCGACACGAGCACTCGGATCACATTGTCCAACAACTTCGTTAACGGAAACAGTACGTTTTCTACCGGCTGCGACGGCTACCACTACTGGGTCTTTGAGATGGTCGGCGACGCGGACCAAATCACCATGAAGAACAACTACATCTACCATACCGCTGGCCGCGGCCCTGCCCTTAGCGGCGGCACGCTCCTGCATGCCGTCAACAACGTGTGGGACGACATCAAAGGCCACGCCCTTGAGGGCGGTGAGGCCACCGCCAAGGGAATCTTCGAGGGCAATGTCTTCAACGATGTGAAAATCATGGTGAGCGATTACCAGGGGAAGCTGTTCACCTCGCCCGACTCCACGACCAACGCGCAGTGCCAGTCGGCGCTCGGCCGGTCCTGCGAAACGAACCTTTTGACTGGCACTACGAGTGATAGCTTCTCTTACAAGGACACCTCGTTCTTCTCGGACTTCGACGGCTTGACCATCGCCTCGGCCGCTGCGGCGAGCGCGATCCAGTCGAGTGTGCCAAGCAACGCCGGGCCGGGGAAGCTGGATTCGTCTTCCACAGGAACCGGTTCCTCGAAGGCAGCCACGCCTACCTCGAAAACTGGTTCTAGCCCCCAAACCACGCTTTCGACGGTGACACCATCTACACTGGTGGCAACAAAGGCGGCCGTTGCCTCGGGTGCTGCGTCGGCGGCCGTCGGCTCCGTGGCCCTTTACGGCCAGTGCGGC
Source organism: Thozetella sp. PMI_491 (assembly GCA_021432635.1). NCBI lineage: Eukaryota > Fungi > Ascomycota > Sordariomycetes > Chaetosphaeriales > Chaetosphaeriaceae > Thozetella > Thozetella sp. PMI_491. The sequence continues at coordinate 174,368 of MU270060.1, read as the reverse complement.
GGGAATGGATACACTGGATCTACGGTTTGTGCTACTGGCAAGTGTGTCGAGCAAAACCCATACTACTCGCAGTGCATTGAGGTGTAACCAAAGATGAAGGCACCATCGTCGAGCCGGCGTTTGCATATATTCTGTATGTATATATTCTTGGTATACCTTCATGATCAAGGCACCCTCTCCGCTAGTCGAACATGATTAATCGCAGCCGATCCCATGAGGTATCTGAATTCACTGATGGTCGGTCGGCTTTGCTGGCATGCTCAGTGGCCAATGGCAGAAGGTTAGTCGTACTCCAGCCGCTGCAAATCGCCCCGGCAAACCACCGCTACCGGGCTCGAGGTCTATGTCGCACCGAATCTCTCTAAGTCCGACGAACTGTGCATGCCGCACGGCATCTGCAAGACCATCGAGGCTGTTCATCATAAGAGGAATATGTGTTGTCTTGGGACTCCCGGCTAGGCCAAAGAATACGATGTTCGACGGCAGCAACCCAGTAAGAATGTCTCGTCCCGACCCATAATTCGTGTGATTATTGTAGACCGAGTCTACATCTAGAACCAATCGTGTTAGGCCACCAAAGTCTCGGAGCGTCGGCATGGTCCTGGGGTCGTCTTGCTCATCTTCGAGCACATTGTCTGGTGATCGATGCCGGCGGAGGTCAAGATGCATCATAGTGAGCGTGGATTGGTGAGGGTGTAAGGACTCGATGATGTTTGCAGGACTAAAATGTTTCCACCAGCGCATTGTAGAGGGACTGCCAATCTCATACATGAATGTCTCCAACCCACCCAGCGCGGCGCGCAAGAATTCCCCCATCTGTTTTCCGTCGAACCAGCTATGTGTGATTCGAAGGTGCTTCAGATTCGGCATCTCGTGACGCGGATAGAACAGGTCCTGCCGAGCCATGTCAATGTTGAGTGTTTCGAGCTGTGGCGCAAGCGCCAGGATGCTACTGGCCGTGCGGCCTAGGTCGAGCAGGCCGGGCTTTGTAGCGTAGAGATAAACGTCTAGGATCTTCAGTGGAAGCTGTGGCTTGTCTCTTCGCTTTTCGAGAGTCGATTGGACACAGCCCGGGAGGTCTTTGAAGAGCATATATGAGGATATGTGGAGGGTAAGGTGTGATAGGTTGGGCAGCAGATGAACAAGCATTTGGACCAAATCTTGCGTCAGTCCTCCAGATGCGTTATAACGACGAGCATAAGGCCAAGAGGGCCAGGTTGGATAAACCCACGACAGCAGAGTGGCATCCCCTGTAGATGGGAGCTTCATCTCGACTAAGATATCGTAAGTAATGGCAATGGCTTTAACGCTGGCGACTCGCTGGAGCAGGGTCGGATGTATCACTAGCCGCCTAACCAACGCAGCGAGGTCGCGGCGTTTCCATATTGTTCTCAGAAACAATGCCAGCTGTTGATCCCATGAGCCACTGGCAACCGGCGAGGTGTTGCCGCATCCAGGGGCGAAGGTGTGGTACAAAACAGGCTGGGCAATGCTTCGGGTATACTTGGACGTCAAGCACAGGGCGTGTAGTGATCCCTCGTCGACTAACTGCCGCGGCAACTCATCATCGGCACGTATGGCGGCGTGCTGTAAGAGCGCATCTGGGACGCGCGGGGGTTCCGTCTCTCCAATATGGCTGCAGAAATATTGGCATATCGCAGTCAGCGTTTCTGGGGGCAGGACAGTCAGGCTAGGGCCCTGTCGATTGATCGCTGGGCCACCGTGCAGTGACATCCCTCCCGGAAGGCTAAGGTTGGGAAAGCCGACTGACTTATGAGAAGTAACATGAATCACTGAGCTATGAAATGAGATAGAGCAGAATGCCAAGTTGCTCAGACTAGGGGCCGAATATAGGTCAATAGGTGAGGTAGGTATTGAGGCGGGGCGAAGAAGTGTGGCAGGAGGAGGCTCTGGACCTCGACCGTAAACAATTTACCATGTTTACAAGCCAAAAGGTTGGCGTCGTTTGATTCGCTTAGCGGCTTTGGTGGGTCGCACCGCATCAAAACATGTAGCCAACATGACTACCACACAGTGCCCTTCGACTGCTGACCCTTGATGTCCTCCACCGTTTTTACATTTGCGCTCTTCCACATGAACAGGCAAACGACCAGCAGCGGAATGAAGACAGCGCCAGAGATCACCATCCATCTCTGCACGTCTGCATACGCCTTGATGATAGCGTCTCGGATGGGACTGCCCATCGGGTATGACAGCTGCACGGTTAGGGAGCCATAGATGTTCGCCGTCAGATTCTTGCTGCCCTCCGGGAGGTGTTCGTAGATCTTTGCGGGCAGAATGTTCGTCCACAGAGCACCGGCGATGGTTTGGCCCACTGCCGCGCCGATCGAACCGAATAGGCCGTACATGGCGAGGGCGATGGCCACCTCCTGATGGCTGACGGTGGTCATGACGGCAATCTGAGCGCACATGGAGAATACACCACCGGCAATTCCGTTAAAGACTTGGCACATGGCCAGGTACCCGGGTGAGCTGCCAGGCGTCCTGAAAACGATTAGAAGGGCAGTGCCGAGACCAATGAACGGCAACCCGGCAAAGAAGCGGCCGGTCTGTCGTATCAGCCTGCGAACTCGTTAGCACCTAAGGGTATATCGTGTACGCCAGAGTTCCTTACAAGCCGGCGAAGGGAGAGATGAAGGATGACGTGAGTGAGTAAGCGTTGAGGATATAGCCTGCGTTGGCAACGCTCTGATTGTTTACTACTTGTAAATACGAGTAGTAATATTCATCCCAGCAGCTGGACGACTGCTTTTCCCATCAGGCTTCCATTCACCACATGGACCACATAAGCACCATGATTCTCCTCTTCGAAAGCGGCGACGTTGTCATATCCATCGAATCCAAATGCACTATTCTGCTGCGAAAGGAGAAGCCGACAACCAAACGATGACCCTACGGAGTTACAGCGTACTACCTATATGTGACCAGAGCCCGGGGCCCAAGAGAGATCTATATTTGGGTGCCATCAGCGCGGGCACAGCTCCCCCGGCTAAGATCATGGCAGGAATTCGCTACAAGAAGTGCGCATTTCTCCGTACCTAAGCTACAGATCCAACGACTAGCCAAAGACCATTGAACTGGCGTGCGTCCTACGGCATGCTGGATATTCCAGATAAACGCCCGCTCTCTGGCGCCGATATCAACCACAAAGTCGCTGGTGGTATCTTGCATTAGCTGCCAGTAAACTAACTACAGATCTGCACCAAAGTCCAGGATCACGGGAATTTCGACATCTCGTGGATGTTTCCACCGTTGGAGTGGTATCATTTGAAAGGGGAGAGCTTCCAATTGCAAATGCCAGAAATACAGAGTCACAGCAGGGTTATGTGATACAGGCGGGACAGATCAATTGAGCCAAGGGTAAGTGGACTGTGGGAAAGGGTATTTCCGACTCCTGAGTTGCAAGCTGACTAGGCTCCTATCTTGTGGCTAATAATAATGGCCGACGTGTGCCGCAGATGACACTTGAAGGCCAAGAGGGCAATATGCCTCTACCCGTAACGAATTGTTGTGCTTGTCCTATGAGCGATACTGCGGAGATAGTCTACACTACACGTAGCCCCGCTTGAAGGACCGGGGTCATGCTCTACGATCATGGCTGTTAGCCTATCTAGCCTATCGCCTCTAGGGTCGGGAATAAGAGCATTCCGCGTTGGATGAGAACTCCTCTTCCGGATCGCGGAACTTCTTCTTTTTCTTCTCCTTTCCCTTTCTCTATTCTTCGGATTATTCTTGTGGCCGGATGCGCTCTACCCCTTTATACCTTCAAGAGGCATTTAGCGTTCTCAGCTATTTCTCATTAAATCCGGAATTGGAAACACGCCAGATCGCTCCCCAACCATCGTAGCCGACAATTCGGTTTCGCCAGCAGTAGCCTTCGTGGAAAAAGAGATTGGCTATTTGGAGGAACCTAGACTCCTTTCTGCCAGTATCTCATAATTGATGGCGACCCACGCAACCGAAACTTCACACGTCGATGGTGCTGGGAGCATGGAGGATTCCAAGCCAGACAACGAACCGAGACTTAGTCCTACAAGAGATGTAGATTCTGTTCGAGAGGAAGGCATGGGCGAAATATGCCAAGTCCTAACGCATCGATCCATGGGGCATGAGACACCTATCCGGGTACCAAGCAGCCGGGAGGATCCCTTCGATGAGATATACGATAAACTCCCCATCAGGCGGAAGCAGATAATCTTGGCACTGCTATCTTTCTGTTCCTTCCTAACCCCCATCTCAAGTACCTCCTTTCTTTCGGCAGGTCCCGAAGTTGCAGAGGAGTATCACACCACAGTGGCTATCATTAACCTCGCCAACGCTATGTACATGCTCTTTATGGGACTGAGTCCTCTGATTTGGGGTCCGTTGAGCCAATGTTTTGGGAGAAGATGGGTGAGTTGATCCAATTTGGCTGACTGCACCTAGCTGGTCTATAGTTGACAGGAACCTTCTTAGGTGACGCTGATGACGGCTATCGCATTCCTGGGCTGCTCAATCGGCACGGCTCTTGCCCCAAACCTGGAGGCATTCTTCGTATTTCGCATCCTAACAGCCCTTGAAGGCACCTCCTTTCTTCTAGTTGGCTCCGCCGTCATCGGGTAAGCGTGATCGTCATCCTTATTCACGTAGATAAGACCTACTGACAAGATCTCTAGTGATATCTTTCGACCGACCGAGCGGGCTACCGCCCTGGGCTGGTTTCTCTCCGGGACACTAATAGGACCAGCACTGGGGCCCTTTTTCGGCGGCATCATCGTAACGTATACCTCTTGGCGCGTCATCTTCTGGCTGCAGACCGGGATGGCTGGCGTGGCAGCTGTTGGCGCTTTTTTTCTACTTCCAGAAACCATCCACCGCAAAGGGTTGGAAGACATGCGGGGTCTCAACCGGCGAGAACAGATACGATTTCTCTTACGCAGGCTCAATCCTTGGAGAGTTCTCCAGCTCTACGCGTACCCGAACGTCTGTCTCACTGCGATCTCGAGCTCGTCACTCTTGTGGAATATGTACCAGATCTTCGCTGCCATTCGCACTGTCCTCAACCCGCGGTTCCACCTTACGACGCCCCTCCAAAGCGGGTTGTTCTTCCTGGCCCCTGGGGCCGGATACTTCGTCGGTACATTCCTCGGAGGACGCTACGCAGATATGGTGGTGAAGAAGTACATCAAGAAGCGCGGAATCCGCATCCCGGAAGATCGCCTGTACTCATGCCTTCCATTCCTCATTTTCATTGCGGTATGCATAGCGGTGTACGGTTGGACCATGGAGTACGACCGAGGTGGTATTCCCCTTGCAGTTATACTTCTTTTTCTGCAGGGCGTGGCACAATTTTTCTGCTTCCCATCTCTCAACACTTACTGTTTGGATATCATGCCGGAGCGATCTGGCGAGGTTATCGCGGCTAATTTTGCGGTGCGCTACCTGTTCGCCTGCGCTGCGACGGGCTCTGTGGTCCCTGGTATTGAGGTTATCGGAGTCGGCTGGTTTTCAACTATCACAGCCGCGTTCCTAGCATTTGGGTCTCTCGGTGTTCTCATCACTATAAAGAAAGGAAAGGAATGGAGAGAGAAAATTGAGACGAAGAGAGGAGCGAGAGACGCAAAGAATCATGTCATAGGCAGTAGCAGAGCATATAATCCCAGGGGCAACCGGAGCGAGAAGGTCTAAAGATAAACAGAATTATCTGTCCCATGATTAACCATGAAAAGAGGTCTACCATTTAATAAAAGTAGTCGTACATGTATATGAACAGGCTTCAACGTTTCTACAATTTATCCCCCAATCCGTATGGAGGTAGCCAAGATGCCAAATGGATGAATAATTCTGCCGCTTTAAGGCTGAGTCCTGTTCTGGAGACGGAGCTGGCATATTCCTGCACAGATGACGAAATTGAGGAAGACTAGCGCGCAGCCACATACTGTAACGATTGCAATCTGGGTACGAGTAAGCTAGCGGTTAAAATATGCGCTTCTTTGACTAACCTTTGAGGAGGTCTCTGCTTGGGAAGGATCAAAGACAGGAGTTAACACGTGCAACGCGTATCCAACGAGAAAGAAGACCCAAGAATAGTGCATGAGCATCATCGGACATTGCCAAAACCAGAGCATCCTCTTGCTTATTCGGCGCGGTTGCATTTTGGTATCGAGGTTGGCAGGCTTGACTGGTGGCTGCAAAAACAGATTCAGGGCTAGTCGTATCTTGTCCCCGTTGTACTCGAGGTTGTCCTTTTCTGGCAGATGTCGGAGCAGCCGTTGGTGCGCCGAGCTGATGAGAGAAAAGGTGGACATGAAGAGGCTCCAGTTCCAGAGCATTTTCGCCGCCCACACTGTCGTTTCTGTGGTAGGCCACGAGAAGACACCAATCACCGCCGCTCCAGACAAGGTAGCCTAAACGAGGCATGAGAAAATCTGCCGGAGCCCAACTATCGAGAGGATTAAGATAGGTTTAACTCACTGCCGCTGATACGAATTTTAGTTCATCGCTCTTATTCTGGCGAAAATGGGCCAATGCTTTGATCAATTCGGGTTCCCGAATCTCGCCGTAGTATTGCTGGCGATTTTTAATTTTGTCAATAGGGTTCACAGTGTGATATGCGTAGGCCCCTGAATAACTAAAACTCAATAGACGCAGAACCACACCCACGAGGGCGTGGGGTAGATCGTTAATATCTGCCAGGCTCATATTGAAGGATCGAGGCCAAAAGTGTTCAGTACGGATAGAAGAGATTCCCGTGCTGAGAAATTTGGCACGGCAAGTTTATAAGATAGAAGCACTTCCTGTGAAAGGCTATCTTCAAGGCATCAGTTTCCGTCTACAACCGAGTGCGAAGGGCGGGAATCTTGGCGTCAGCATCCGCAAGTTTAGCTGCGCACGGGACGGCGAAGCAGCGGGAGGCAGCACAGATTCCCGGATCAGCGGTTGCACTGGCTCCACTTTTAGCCTTGCGGGCTTATGCCGCGCTAAAATAAAGTAGCACAGCCTGCATTCGACAGGGAATCTCGCAACAGAATTACTTAATTGGGGTTTATACGGTGACTATACCACCACATACAATGATATGTAATAGGAATACACTGACCAGGCAGTGCAGGAAATTGACCACATGGAAACGCGGCTACCCCTTGAGGATATGGACATGTTGCACAAGTATTCAAGTATAAAGATGCTCGCATCCAAGGTCATTTCTCCCCGACATCTGAACGACCATATCTGAGACAGAACACTAAGAACAATAGTATCACCAAAGGAGGCAGACATAGAGAGCTCTGCAGAGAAAAACACCATGGCATACCAACCCTTCAATATTTCCGGCGAAGGCCATCCCAAGGCCATCTACCTCTACACCACGCCCCTGAAATACCAAAGAAACATCTTCAAGCTCAGGAAACCTGTCGACATATTCGCCCACTGGGCCATAGCCGTCCAAGGCACTTGCTACGAGTTGACGAGAAACGACCCAAAACAAAAGCCGAAGTACTTGATGAGGGTTAGAGAGGAGCAAGAGTGGCTGAGGTTGAAGTATGCCGAGGATCGACTGTGTGAAAACAAATTTGTGGGCTATACGCACCTTTCAGTGCAGAAGATCTACGACGTAGGTGAGTTTATCTTCTCACCTTGGCTGTGAACACTCTTCGGGAAAAAGATCATCCTGGCTAACAGATGGGGCGAAAAGCGCACCTGGTATGGCAAAAGTCGCTACAGGGCAAATACATATACGACGAGCAGAACTGCCAGGTCTTCATCCGTCTGCTGGTCGAGCTGATCGGTGACCCCGCAACCAGAGCGAATTTTCCTCAGTTCTTCGACAGCTGGTCCAAAGCTGCAGGAATCTCTCGGGACGTCTCCTTTTTGTCCATTGCTATGGGCGCGTCGGCCCTTGCTGCGACTCTCGTCGCTGCTTCGGTGGATGTCACCGGGACTGCTGCTGCGGGCGCTGCCCTGTCAACATCCATGGTTATTAGATCTAGCACGGCTTTGTTGACGAGTAGATACGTCAAAAAGAAGCTCATTGAGAAGGGACAAGAGGAGATAAGGGCAAACCTGAACCTAGACAGAAACATGTAAGGAGGTGAATATGGAGGGATATTGTTGCATTTATATAGAGAGCGCATGATATTACACACAGAACTGAACTTTCACCTCACAGACTTCCATTTTAACACGTTCAAATTTTTCATTTTCAAAATTCAGTGCTTGAGGTGTCTTAGTCTGGAGCCATACCCGCCTATTTTGGTTGTGGGCCGGTACCCGGATCCTTTGGCAAACCTTATGACCAGAGACCTCGTCATTTCGCTGGCCTTAGTCTCCGACTAGATAATATTGAGGATGTAAAGCTGTAAGGTAGAGGAGTTATTCTCTACCAGATCCCTCCGTACACGCACCCCATCAGTCATTACACTTTGCGATTTGCACCATGCATTGTTTGTGTCTAATATGCTGGGCATGGGATCCGCGCTGCGAGGCAAATGAGCTTGTTTACTTGTGCTATGCATACTCTACTATGTTGCCCTGACATATCTATCAATATAGACCAATAATGAGTTTAAAGTGCACTATATACGCCCTCTAATACAGGTATTATGTCACAATCTCTCTGTTCTGAAGCATGGCTTTGCGCTCCCTCCTACATGCGTCTAACGATTGTATGTTGGTATGATCTGTGCTCGGATATTATTTGTACTAGGATCCTAAAAGTGTGTAGAAAGGTTCCGAAACAAATTTGAGATGAGGGGTGGGGAGACCCATGTAGGTATATTTGACACAGATCAGAGCGTATTGAGGCACTTTATTTTTACTTTTCTTTTTGGAAGCGTTCGATGATGTCTGAATGAGCGTGGTGATGTTCCAAGTCTGGTGCCGCCGAATTCGCACCATAATAGCCACAACATGGACCTGGATATCTGCAAGCTGAAGCATCTCCTACCCAGTATAATGTCTTTATCCTTCCGAAACTGAAGACAGCTGGGTAACAATCGTTTATTTCTTGCCTGGTGAACCTCCCTGGCAAAACCCTCCGGTACCAATCACTACAGAGATATCCGCACACGCATTGTTGATACTAGAGCAGCAAGCGCTCGCACAAAGGCAGCTGTCACCACATGGAAATCCGTTTGGTTTATTACAAGGGCAACTAGAAGTACCGCAGTCTCGTTTGGTAAGTTGCTCCAAGGCTCGCACCTCGGGGGAGGCCGACTGCTCGTAGGGTACCGCAGTGGCCAAGGTAGTGAAGATGGCGAAGAAAATGTAGGAGGCCTTCATTTCGATTGACTCTGTTGCTAAGGAGAGATATGATATTGTGGATTAGATAAGACTTTTTGCTGTGATGAGTAGTTGTCGAGAATCCAAATCATTGATCCCAGTCCTAGGAGCGACTCTCCTTTTATATCCATTTCATGGAGGGCATGGAAAGTTTCTTGAAATAATACAAGGCAACCTTGCAGCTAGAAATCGTCCGATCTTCATTGAGGCGCCCCACAGGAAACTTTGGTTGCTGGCAGGATATGCGTGTTGGCTTACATCGGGGTCTTTTGTGTCTGCCAATGTTCCCAAGCTTCAATACTATTCGAGTTAGGCGTTGGGGGGGTGAGCATGCTCCTTTTCAATGCGGCCCTTTTGTAATAGCTTAGCTCTTGGAATATGCGGATCTCTTGTTGCCTGTTTTTCAGAGGTTGGGTTGCACCTGGGACTTATGTATATCTGACAGATGTATTTGGGCCTTGCGCATTCGTCCGTTCGTTTATTCCTCGTGTTGGTTTGTCTAGGTTGATGTCACCTGGGTGAACCTTCCACTATAGAAATAGAAGACTGGTTGCGTAAGCCCGAGAAACCAATAGGAATAGAGAGCCAAGGGTGCATAAATTCTGGTAACGGACAATACTATCCTCTGCCGTTAACCTAATCCATACGCGACTCTGCCATTCATTCAGCGGCGCAAGAAGCTCGAAGGAGGCGCAGTCTTGATACTGAAAATGAAGCACATTGCCCAAAATAGGCTGGTGTGCTCCTAGGTGATCATTTTATCTGACGACAGGGCTATTCGGCCTTACTTAGATAATTCTGCCTTGTCTATATGGACATGTTTTCTTATAGCTGCTACTCTATGTGGTACTAGGAGTTTCCTATCTCTAAAGTTTCGCGAGAATCATGTCGCTATTTAGTTCCAATAGACCGGCGTTGTTATAGGAGAGGGGTAGCTGCGCTGTTATTATCAAAGATTTGCTAGGTTAATCAGAAGTAGGAAACTAGGAGCGAATCAAGATCACCGCGAAGCTTTATAACTTAGCCAGAATTAAGGCGTTGATTTGACGGGTGCCGCAATACACTGGGACGGCACTGGATGGTTGGGATTTAGGCACCAGAGCTAGGGTCTATGTATTATAAAGGCAGGTGTTTAACGCGATGTTGCAATTTCCGCGGCCGCAGTTCCGAGTTCCCGCGTGCCTCGGCGGGTAGAAAGCGGGTGGGGGGATGTATCAATACTCCAATCGCGTCGTTCTCCTCTTTGCCCCCAGCAATGAGTCTGCGGGGTAGATATCGGCATATCAAAATATTCGTGATCAAATACAGGCTATGGGAAGCCTTTCCACTCATATCTTCTCCTGGTAATATTGATCCCGTTTTCTAGTCCCATTTTCGTTGCTTTATCGGAGTTTGACAACTAACCACCGAAGCCCAAAATGTCTACCAAGCCGAGAGTCATCCTCGGGCTGATGACATTTGCCCCTGAAGGAGTCCCGACCGCCCGCATCACAAGCCTACAGGAATTTAACAAGGCTCTTGATATTTTCCAAGAGCGTGGCTACACCGAAGTCGACACAGCTCGTGCGTATGGAAATGGGCGGCAAGAGGCATTCTCACGCGAAGCCAAGTGGAAGGAGAGAGGACTGAGCATCGCCACTAAAGTCTACCCCATCCCGCCAGGGAAACATAAAGCCGAGATAATCACTGCAGAGTTTGAGACAAGTTTGAAGGAGCTTGGAACAGATTGCGTCGATGTAAGCTGGTCTTTTTCTTTTGGGAACAGCGGGCGGGGTTTCGCCCAGCTTGTCACTTCTGATTGAGTTGGACGGCTGACACGACAGGCAGATCGCTTATCTCCATGCACCCGTGAGTACCATATACTGGCTTGCCTCGACCTTAGCTTACAAGGAAATTTACTCGCTGAACAGGACCGAACCGTTCCTTTCGCGGAAACCCTCGAGGCGATGGACAAGCTCCACAAAGCTGGCAAGTTTAAGCAGCTCGGCTTGAGCAATTACCTCTCATTCGAGGTTGCCGAAATTGTCATGACGTGCAAGTACAACGGCTGGGTCCGCCCGACTATCTACCAGGGTGTCTACAATTGTATCCAGCGAGCCATCGATCCCGAATTGATTCCGGCTTGCCATCGGTATGGTTTAGATGTGGTTGTGTACAGCCCTATCGCCGGCGGCCTCTTCTCAGGCGCGATCACAGACAAGAATGTTATACCCACCGAAGGACGGTACTCAAACGATTTCCTGAACGGCACCCTTCGAGATCGGTACTTTAAAGACAGCATTTTCCAGGCACTCGACATGCTGAAGAAGGCGACAGAAGGCCACGGCATCACCATGATTGAGGCTGCACTTCGCTGGCTGGTGCATCACAGTCAGCTGAATATCAAAGACGGCGGCAATGATGGGGTGATTATAGGGATCTCGAAGCTAGAGCACTTGGACACAAACCTAGATGGCCTCGAAAAAGGCCCCCTGCCTGAGGACATACTGAAGGCACTCGACCGTGTTTGGGAGATCACCAAGGGGGAGGTTGGAACTTACACGCACATGGCCCTCGAATATACGTATGATACCAAAGAAGTTCTCTTTGGACCTGGGGCCAAATGACCAATGCTCTTAGAAACCCGTATTTATGCCAAATAAATCTACTCTTTCAATTGTTCTGCTTTGTATCCTGACTACAATCGAAGGATGACTCTGGCTTGCATTTTTAGTAGCTACAACAATGCACAAGTACTCACCTTATGGCTGCTGCGTAAGAGCGCATATATCGCCGGATGGGGCTTACCTTTAAGACCGATTTTTCATCACAAGGCACGGCATCAGATCGAAGACATCGCCCTGAAACGATATTGTAGATGAGCACTAAAACCTGGTGCTTAAGCTGTTGAAAATGGCTGGTGCGGGGCTGCCACTTTCGGCGGCCCCAACACCGAGCAGCTACAGGCACCTTGGTTCGTTGGTGCCCTATGCACAGCCGGGGTTGTGGCTAACCCGTCTCAAGTCCGGGCTTAGGTACCATATGTACAATTATTACACCATTAGAGTTGGGTCGAGCTCATACGTGGAAAACATACGTTCTTCTATAATCTCTTTTTAAGAACATACCCGTATGAGAAATTTTATACCTCTGTTTTTATTTCCCATATCCAGACCTGGGCTGATATACTTAATTATCGATAAACATATACAGCATTATCTAGGTGTCTAGGTATCGATTAAGACCCTCCATTTTATATTTATATCTATTTTCAGCTTCCAACACTGCTCAGCAAATAACGATTGTATGATGCCTAGAATGATTATCGCAACTATGACATGGTAAGCATGCCTCGTTTCCCTGTTCTTGTAAAAGAGGTGTAATTTTGTCTTCATCGGCGGTATATAAGATGCCTATCCGACTAAATATACCAAGTGTTGGGTCGTGGATTTATAGCGCTGTTGATCTTGTAATAGAGGATAAACAATACCCGTGCACCGCCCCACTTGACTGGTACTCGGCGGGGCCCCGGGCGCTGGAGGCAAGGGATGCCACGCTTTTGCGTGCTGTAGCAGGTCCGTTTTTTTGGAGGGAAGCTGCCGTGGCCTGGAGCCCGTCTTTACCAATCCCTACAGCTGCTAGCTGGTCCTGCTGATCGTGACGAGGCGAGTGTGTTGGGATTGTCGGCTATGAGGTCCCTGGAGGGCAGGGAGGCTTGGCGACCTGCGGGCTAGCGGGAGAGTAGGCTCGATATCTGGGCTTTCCGATAGGTATTCAGGCCTCCTGGGAGTGTCTTTCGGTATGTAGTCCCTCTTGGGCAGTCCAGGGCCTGTTCTAACCTCTCTTGGAGCACAGGCGCTCTCCTTGCTAGTTTCACTCTCTATCCCCTCAATCTTGTTACTGTCGGCCTCGGTCTTGGCCTCGCTTTCTTCGTCCTGCACTTGGAAATTCCCTGCCGTGCTGGTATTAGATTGGGGTGTGCCTGGAGAGGGAGGAACTGGCGGTGCTGCTACGCTGTCTTTAGCGCTGGCAAATCGGTCTGATAAAGGTCTTGGCATATTCCCTATCTTCTGGGATTAGGAGGGCTAGGTTGGCTCCCTGGGTGAGACAAAATTATTAGAGAGCCTCCTAACAGTATAGAGTAGCCTAGCTTACTAGGTATTATTATACTAAGACAGTTAGTCTCTTTATAGCCTTTATAGACTATATCACTGGTAAGTATATAGTAACAATAGGGTCAAACTATATAAGGGCATCAACAATCAACACCAGCATAAGAGGATATGCCCCGCCCTTAACAGTAGCAATCAAGTTATATGAGTAATACCTCTATAGCTATAAAGTATAACGAAGCAGCTTATATACTAGGGAAAGCTAGTAAAGGCCCTCTTAGAGATGCTTAAAGTAGGCCTGGCTATCTACTAATAGGGCCACGCCAAGCACTGCTACATCTTTAACCAACGTATAAATCTCTCTACATATAGCGTATAGGACTACAAGCTATAAGGCAGAGGAGGCTACAGACCACTTAGCACTATTAAAGATATAGCTAAACAGTAGGAGAAAGAGCTCTTTAGGCTAGGCAGCCTTAACAGGCTTAGGCAGAGTAAATCATACAGTAATATACTAGAGTACCTTTTAGAAAGCACTAGTATATTTCCTAGCCCCAGTTAAGAGGTCCAGCAGAGATACAAGTAGCAAGCCTTTGTAGCAGTAAAGGCGCTTATAGGCGTCAAAATATACCTTATTATTAAGAAAGTCTAAGAAGCCTAGACGCTAGGGGAGACTAATACATGCTATACGCTTAAGGATTCTAACATAGTTTAGGTAAAACACCTGCCAGAGGCTACTATCAGTCATACAAACACTACATACTCCAATAAGATACTGCCAGTCAGACATAGTAAGGCAATCCGCAGCCTGTGACACAACAAGGCAGACAATGTCTAAGACCAACTAGAAGCAGGGGAGCCAGATCTATAATGGGAGAGGGTTAACAACGGCCAGAGGGCATTAGTGCAGCATTATACCTCATCTATATCACACTCCTACCATAGCTCCACACTGTCCTAGCCCTTAAATAGTTATTATAAAGCTATTACATAATACTAACCAGTAAGAAGCTTAAGCATAGAAAAGGACCAGCTAGTGCTCTAGTCATAAAAGTCTAAAACAAGAGACAAGAAAGGCGCCATAATGATCTTTATAGTCTTAATATCCTATTACCTTATAGTTGCTTAAAGATAATACTCTAGGGCTTCTCAGTAGAATCCTTAATTACAGAAGATACTAACAAGCACATTTACCTATTTACAATCGATTAGACGATTAGTGCCTTACAACCACTACAGATTCAGGTCGGCCACACAGATACATATAGTAACAAGTAGAAACAATTAGGCTCACTACTATATAGTAAGGGTAGCCAACTAGTCTTACTCACCGGTGGTTCTCCTGTAACGCTTTAAAGGCTGTTTATAGCCGCCTCTAAGGTCTTGTTTTAGCAGCATTACCTCGTATGCCAGCGGCGGGAGAAAGGCTTTAGTTACAGTAGGCTAGCAGGAAAAGACTGCACGTTAGGGGTAGCTGGAATATTCATCTTACCTCTCTTAGGGGCTAGAGGGCTGGGGCTGGGGTGGGGGCCTGTGCGGATAGCACTGGGTTTCCTTGCAACCCCTGTCCCGCAACGGTTGAAAGAGGACGTATGCTGTGTAAGGGCGGCGGCGGCGTTAAATGGAGTAAAAGCATTTCTCACGATCTTATAACAGCTTTTATATAATGCCTTTAAATAGCTACTATAATTGCCTTTTATATTATATGTTAATAGAAAGAGAAGAATAGAAAGGTAAGTGTAGAAGGAGGAAGACACTCAATCGCCTATGAAGCAAGCAAGTATATTGTGTCAAATAGCCCTTGGAATAGAACCCCAGGTCGCCCCCCCCCCTTCCTTGATGTCAAGCTACCACATGACCCATTCGTTACAACAGATCAAAACAACAACACCCACCTTCCTTCCTTTCTTCATTTCTCTCTTCCATATCTCCCCTTCTCGCTTCTACAGACTTCTTCCTCTTCTCTAATCTTTTCTCTGCTTTATTTACCACAAAACCATTACAACCACCAGCGAAGAGGCTGCTGCCAAATATATAAGGCAGGAACGAGAAGCATAGATAGCTTTACAGCCTCAAGTCGCCAACAAGGCGCTTTATACAGCGTGTGCTTAGGAATGGGCATGTCTGCTGGCTTGGGTTCGAGATCACCCTACAAGGCAGACGCTTGAGAGCACGCCCTATAGGGTATCGGCTGGATAGCGTCCTAGCTAGTATGGAGCTCAGACCACCCTGCAGGGCGCACGGAAGCGTAGAAGCGTGCCCTATAGGGCGTGAACTCAAGACTTACAAAGACTGGAGATTCCCTCCGCTGGGTGGGATGGGGCGGCTATGCTATTCCCCTTTTGAGAGTGCGCCCTATAGGGTGCAACACCTACAAAATCCTGCCCCTAACCCCAAGGCATCGGGACGGGGAACCCCCCTAATAGCTATAAAGAATCTTATGCAGTGTTTCGTTTCACCTTATCAATATAAATGGCAAATATCTAGACTAAACATATTTTCCACTCGAAAGAAGAATCTTTAGAGAAACACCTTTGCACAAGATCTGGGCATGTTATACAATCAACAGAGACTTGATCCCAAGTCTAATTCATTCAACTCTGAAGAGAGGTATCGACAACATGAAGTTGTCGACCCAATCACCGTCAAATATATTAGGATCAATAGGCTCGGCCGGCGTAGGATCCTGGCTGTGATTGGAGGCCTGCGGCTCAAGGAGCGCGTCTGCATCGACAATCTGCAACGGTTCAGGAAGGCCCGGAGGCTGCTCTGGGACCCCTGGAGCTCGAGTTAGATGCGTAGCTGCCATGACTGTTGGCACGTCATCCGCGCCCGCGCGAGAGGTGTTGCTCTCACTCTGAAGCCCCACAGCGCTGTCCAAAAGGGGGCCTACGGACGTCGTAGCTCTTAGCTGGTCAGAGCTACCGCTTTGATCGAAAGTTCTTTCCGGCGATACTGCCGCGTTTGATATACCGCGATTACGCAGCCAATCTTGAAACAACTGATCTTGACCACGAGCCACTGCTTCTTCCAAATTTCTCCGAAGCAATTCGTCAGGAATAGATATAAATCCTGAATTCTGCAGCTCTATAGCCACAACAGCAGGACCACGTCGCTGGGAGAATTCTTGAAAGTGACAGAGATCCTCGGAGAGTTCCGGGTCTATATATGCAGAGGATGGCCGAGGGTATTCGGGGAAAATTACATCCCAGACTTTAAACCACTTCTCTGCATCCGAATCGCTCGGTTTCGCCTTGCGAGAGAGCTCTCGGTGCTGTTCGTGTGAAATTCCGTTCAGCCTTGCATCTGGGCTCCAGCTGCATGTTTGGCGTTCAACCCTTAAATGTCTTTGGTGGCTCTCTCTGTCTGGAAATATGAAAAGGCAGGTCTCGCAATAGAACGTTGGAGTGTGCTTCCTATCTAGATGCTGTTTCACACGGGCGATCAGAGGGAGCTTCTTTTTATAGCATTCGTGGTGTTTGCTAGGATCGAGCTTCCAGAAAGGGCAGGCCAAAAGCATTCTTCTTTCGGGAGGATCATGCCTCCGCGGCATCTTAGGCCGGGGTCTAAGCGGATCATCTGGCTCTTGCTCCTCGTCGTGACTCCTAGGTCTCTTTCTCCTACAACTCTTGTCGCATTGGTTTGAGGCTCCAGGAATATGAGATGCGCTGCTTTGGGGCGGCGGACAACTATCGTTGGACTTGCCGCCGCCGCTGGGAGATGCGTCTGACGCCGGTACTGAACTCGTCTCTACCGAGAGATGCTGGGAGTACTCTGACAGCAGAGAACTCGCTATTCTGTCGACAACGGGAAAGAGGGCGGCGTCGAGCTCTAAGCCGCCAGAGTATGGGCCTGAAGAGTCCGTTAAGGAGACCGTATCGGAATGTGGAGATGTTCCACCTGAAGAAGAAGTCACCACTGGACCAGTCTCTAGTAGTGGTGCTAAATAGGCGGGGCCTCCTATACATTCTCCGATGATATGGCGGAGTCGTACTAAAGAGTTCAGGGACCCTCCAATTTCACCAATTTCCTCTGGAGACAGAAAGGGTCCGCATGAACATAGATTTCCTGGTGACGATAAAATGTGCCAGGTAACGACCTTAGCAGTCTTACTGGTGAGCTTTAACGTGCTTCGAGCTCGTCGTAGTAGTATATAGTCTTTATAAATCTCAATCTTCGGAGACTGGGCTGGCTCGGAGAGGAGAATTTCTGCGGATACTTCCACTCCGGAGTAGCATTTAGGGAGACGGGCCGTTGGGAATCCTTGAACCATAGGCACCGAAAGGAAATCGTTCCAGATCGATGTTGGAAGCACCATCCGTTTTGATGTCTCATCTCTCAGTTCTGTCATGATCCCTATAGTTAAAGGAGATTCGGTAGTATCAGTTTGCAAGTCTGCGCTCGGCATGATCAGACGGGGACGGCGTTGGCCAATAAAGCCTAGAGATGCTGGCTGGATTGCAGCAGATAGCCAAGCAAGCTGCTCTCCGCATTCCGCGATTGTATGCGAATCTCCAGTGACGGATACCATAAGGTTGGATTCTTCAATTAAGGCTTCAATCTGTCCCTGGTCGGCAAGTGATCCTAAGGCTAGTTAGCATTGTATGTCCCAACTCGTAGGAGAAGATATAGAGCCTTACCAAATACAGTAACTCCTCGCTCCTTCTCGAATGCCTGCCCGAGAACTCGTAATAGATTCACGCCGCTAGAGCTCCAAGTCTGATCGAGATACTGCCTCATCATTGTTACCTGGCAATTTCCTGGGCCGGAAGACGTGGCTACGACAACACGTTGCATGGCCTGCTCAAGGGAAAGGTCTCGCTGTCTTGTCACCTCCTGCACAAGCCGGGCCTCTAGCTCCTTGCATGGAACCTCAAATGTCACCTTGTAGGGTTTTGGAGGATTCTCTATGCCGATCCTGCCAGCTGGAGCCGCTGCCAAGATTTGCTGGTAGACATCCTCAGCGACCGTCCATTCCTGTAGATCGCCTCGATGCAGGGATGCTTCTCTGGCCAGACTCTTGATCAACCAATGGTATGCCGTGCTGTTGGTAATCGTATCTCCGTATGCAGACAGATCCGGCGGTTTATATTCTTTGTCGTTCCCATCTAGAGCGCGGTCAAATAGGATAAGTTCATCGCTAACTTCGGAATTTTCAGGACCGGGATCGTTATCCCACTTGCTCGTCTTATCGATAAGAGCTGTTCCTCCTGGCTGATCCATCCGCAGCTCTACCTCATCTTCACTGCCAGGGGAAAACAAGAGTGGAAATCGCCTGGAGAAGTCGGTTGCCATATTGTTAGCCACTACCTTGGGAAGAATACGCATATTCTTGGTTGGTGAACGTACAAGTAGTTCTGGTAGACTAACTGCGCATCCACTTGACTCGATGCGTCTGCCGTGCTGTTGGTAATTGTATCTCCGCAGAGAGAGAGATCAGGGGGATGGCATTCTTTGTCGTCCCCATCTAGAGCGCGGTCAAACAGGACAAGTGCATCGTCAACTTTAGAATTGCTAGGACCGAGATCGTTCTTCCACGTGCTCGTCTTTTCAATAAGTACCGTTTCTACCGGCTGATCCTTCCGTAGCTCTACCTCATCTTCCCAATCGGGGAAAAACAAAAGTCGAAGTCGCCTGGCGATGACACTACACGCATCGTTAGCCCGCACCCTGGGAAAAATACACACACTCTCGGTTGGTGAACGTACAGGTGGTTCTGGTGGATTAACTGTATAGCCTTTTGACTCAACTCGTCTGCCGCGCTAAAGTTAAGCTTAACGGCGAACGCTTTGACGAGCCCAGGAATAACTCGAGAGATGGACTCCATGGGTTTATCGTTTGTGTGCTGTCGTACCTTGGCATAAATATCGTCGCACAAATCTGGGATGAACCGAGATGCAGCAGTTGAGACTGTCGTGGTTTCTGCAGAGCTGACAGTGCGCGGGTTGCCCTTGGTTTTGCCTAAAACTCTGGGCCCCGATCCGGTAGCTTTCCGGGGCGATTTTTGTGCATCCCCACTGCTCTGTGAGCCAATCGAGACATCTCGCCGGCTGCTACTATCGTCTTGGTGCTCGCCGACGCCGGCCTCGCAACTCACGATCTCTGCGATCTTGCTGGCCCGGCTGTAAATGCGCATTAGAGTCTTACCCGCCCAGGTTAGCTCATTGTTCCGATCCTTGTCACTAAAGTCATGCTCCCAGTGGAACCGCAGCACCATTAATGGGAATACAAGGCATGCCGGACCGGCAACGCGTAGCTTGTCGAGGAAGAAGTAGTCGACAGACCGGCGGATATTACACGCGATCGTCTCGGACCAGTTGGCACGGTAGCCTAACGGCGGAAGCCGCGCGGGCCGGAAGTGAAGCAGGCACGAGCTGATAGTTCTCTTTTTATCCTCCCGGCATATACACTCCGGGTCGGTATATGGCGGTGTGCTCGCGGGTATTGGAATACTTTGGAGTAGTCGGTAGGCTAGGCCGAGCTCAAATGCTACGATGATTCGGGAGATCCAGTAGAATAATAATGTCTGGGCGGAAATAAAGTTAGGGAAGTTATATGGGGCGGGGGGCAGATTGTTGGTATCGACCGACGGCGACGACTTTTCTATATCCCTGTTAGGCTCAGGCCAAAACAACGGCCCGGCAGTACTAGCGACAACCCGCTCTAGCCAGTCCGTCAGCTCGTTATCGAACTGCCAGCAGGCTTGCACCCTCTTTACTGTTGGGCCGATAATATCTCGTGGCGATGTAATAGGCGAGACGCTAAGTTGTGTCATAACCTTTGGTAGCCGTAACATAATGTCAATAAGCTGATCGTGGTAATCCTTCGGCATCAGCGCCCATGGTAAGTCTAGCCAATCCTTGTTAGCAAGGAAACTCGCTGAGCGGATCTGGAAGCCACGGAAGACCTGATTATATTATTAGCCTTGAAGGCGTTTAACGCCTGGAGGAAGGGGGGCGATACATACCGTGTGTACACGAATTTCTCGTAATACACTATGCCCAAGGCCTGTGGTGTGGGCTTCAGCCCCTCGTTGCTTTAACAGCTCCATCAAGCCCTGGTAGTGACTCAAATACCCCCCGAGAACTTTCCCCGGGCACTCGGAGAACTCATACATAGTCATTGCCAGGCAAGCCGCAAGGGTCTGATCATGGTATAGGAGGAAAGGGTGGTTGATGGCCTTTTGCAGCTCGCGCAAGCCAGTGTTGTAGAAGGCTAAGCTCCGGTAGGAGATGTCGACACTGCCGCCACTTTTTTTTTGGCCTAGTTGGGCTCCGCAGATGGCGAACATGGCAGCCTCTAGAGCGGGAGTGAGAGTTTCGATCGATGAGATCTGCAGCAGCCAGTTATGGTCCTTGTTGCTTGCGATGATCTCGTCCGGGAGATACTCGATCAGGTATAAATCCAACAGCTGCCGGCGTAAGGCGTTGCGAGCGGGCGCCAGATCGTAACCGACTTCACCAGCGTCTGTCCCGACAAAGGTACCATAGCCGCGGCACCAACGCCGAGAGCTACTACAGGTGCGGCAGCCGGGCTTCTCTCCGCTACACTACGCACGTGTTAGGACGAGCATTTGCCACCGCTGGTCAAGCGGCGTTCCCATAAGTTCAAGGGCAAGAGGGAACAAAAGGTCAATGGCGAGTCCCGCTCACCTTCACTTTCCGTTCCCTGCACGTGAGGCAGGATATCCCGCGGCGGTTCGCAAGCCTCATCTTATGCAAGTCGGTAGCGGGGAATGTTTTAATGGAAGCGTAGAGTGGTGATCGCTAACGTCACCTCTTGGCACGCGGAGCAACCCTATACCGTGGCACGATGAGTGGCAGTTTGCCCTTGTTCGTATCTGGTCGTATCTAAGGATGGTCGTTCCGTAGTTTGTTCGAGTGCAGTGAGGGGGAGCGCGTAGTTTGCCTCAGCAAATGATGAGGGGCTGCCTGCCTACCTCCCTGCATTCCAGCTGTGGCGGACCACACCGCGAGGCGCCCGCGCGAACTAGGCGAGGCAAGCAAGCTACTGTCGGGAAGCCACTGTGGCTTGCCGAAGCGAGCGAAACGTTAACTTGATTCGACGCGGCATACCAGACCCGACTAGTCTGCAGCCACACCAAGTATCGAGCCTCGAGAGGGTGCTTTATCCTTCAACTTGCAAGAAACATCTCACTCACCGCTGCTTGCTACAATCTGGTCAAGGCTCCAGACACCAGCGGCACGGTGGGCTTTTGTAGGCTTCCTGAACATCTGTAATCGTTATCGTGGTCGATCTTCTCTTTACTTGGTGGTTGTCAAGCATGGATAACTGTGATATTTCCGAGTGCAGATAAGGTGTGTGTAGTATTTCTCTGAAGAGTGGCTATGGATGTCTATATATAAGGGGTATTTAACAGTGTGTGGTTCAGTGGTAGGAATACAGGGTTATCCCCAGCTGTTGTGAAGCAGCGCGAGTTGTAGGCGTTCGTATGTCGTTGAGGATCGGCGACGACATCGTATTCCTTCCCGATGCCTGCTACAGACGTCGTGCAGCAGTATGGGGTGCTTGAGAAAAAAGTAGGCCTGATGGAGAGGCGCAAAGATGAGGAAACGTGAGTTGGAAATTGGTTGCGTCATTGTGAGAGGAAGAATTCCTTGGGATTTTGATAACGAGATCGCGCTGGAGAAATAGGGGCCAATTGGGGAAGGCAGCTGCCGCTCCCCAAATGGTACGTTTGACAGCCCGAGCTTATCCCAGCACGTTTGGATCGCGATGGTGGACAACCCCTAGGATGCATTCATTTGTTCTTTTTAGCACTACAAGCACATGTCCTAGAACCCCTTAGCTTCTACGGGGATAGGGGGGGGGGGGGGGGGGGTTGGGCACTGTTGTAAACCCCCTATGTGGATGAGAAGACTAGCTCTCTGGGATCTTAGTGTTGTAACAGCTTGGTCAGAGCCTTAACGAAGTCTAACGCAGAATGTTACAATTGTTGCAGCAGTCTTAGAAACGATAATTTTCAAAAGATATTAAAATATTCTCAGTGAGTCCGGACCTTGACTAAAACCAAAAACCAACGACTAAAATCACAACCTTGCATATAATCATTGTTGAAACCACGACTCCGTAAGAAGCTGAAACGCCGAAGCTCGTTTGGCGGGATCTGGATGCAGAGTCAGTCGCATCAGCCGCACAATTTCCTGTTCCTCATTTTCGTCTATATCAGCCGACTTAACAGCCTTAAACCTCTTTTCGATCGAGGAAAAGCGTTGGGAGCATGCTAACGAGACTTGGCTTTCGGAGTCAGCATCTATCCCTTGATTAGACAAATCCCCTTCGTTTAGCTCGCCTATTAAGCCCTTAGGATCATGCCGCTCTTCAGTCGGTTCACTGTCTGAGTTGTAAACTTCGACCTGGTGTCGGCCTCTTTGGGACTAGCGCATTCCGAGTTGGAGATTTTGCCTTGACCGCCCATGCTTTCTGCCGCCGACCGCGTGTGAGATTATAAGACCAAGGCCGCTGCTACTCTTAGTTCCTTCGCTATACTCTTGACTTCCTTTCCCCTTCCCCCTCCTTTCCCCTCTCCCCCATCGCACTCGCCGTGACATCTAGCTTCTGGCCAGACCAGTTTTTACTCCCCATAACAACACGACTTTTTCCTATCGTAGTACGGATTTTACTCCGATCTGTGACCTGAAACAATACGGGTCGAGGCCAATTGCTGCAGTCGAGGTTTCTAAGTGTTGGTCGGCTCGATTGGCTATCAATCGCCCATATTCCAGTTGGCGCTGCGCCACAGCCCTATATTTAGCCGCCCGCATGCGCATTAAAGTTTGGCTGTAATGGCGCGTAATTGGGGCGAAGTTGGGCCCAAGAGGTGTTGGACCATTGATTAACTCTCGCTCTCCACCTCATTTCCAACCATCTCCCGTCCACTTATGCACTCAGGCCGCCGCTCTCTACCTCACTCTCGCTTCCCGAAGAGGCGAGATAATTCCTGTGTCTGACAATCATTTGAAGAACCGTACTGAGGCATTCCATCGATTTCAATCGAGAAACAAAATGGATGCGCAGAATATCGACGGACATGTGAGTTC
This sequence comes from Thozetella sp. PMI_491, assembly GCA_021432635.1. Lineage (NCBI taxonomy): Eukaryota > Fungi > Ascomycota > Sordariomycetes > Chaetosphaeriales > Chaetosphaeriaceae > Thozetella > Thozetella sp. PMI_491. The sequence continues at coordinate 150,937 of MU270060.1, read as the reverse complement.
TAAGGACTCACAAATGAAGCAACGAGGACGAGCTAACCTGCTGTTTTAGATGGGACTAACGCCTGATAATGGAGGAGGCTTATTAGCAGCACAGCCTTTGTTGGAGGCAGATCCCTGGCAACGGCGAGGTGAAGGCGCCAAGCGGGAGTTGTCCGAGGTGGAACGCACTGTTGGAGGTGTCTTAGTAGTAGCGGTATTGCTATTTTTTGCCTGGATAGCTTACTCTATGCTTAAGCAATAATGTTGTATAAATAAATATTAACTATAAAAATTCGCTAGTTACTTATCTCATCTCGATAATAACGCTTTAGTTGGCTAACGGTATGTCTCCTACCCAACTTGCCACCAACTTGCAACGTGCTTGCGTCCGGAGGCCGAAAATACAGCCCTGCGGATGTAATCCTGAAATTTTCGACATTGGGATGAACCATCTCAATTTTGTTGGCGACAAGCCACCAATCTGCAGCGAACTTGCATCTAGCGGCCGAAGATATGGCCCGTTTTCTGTTTCGGGTGATCCCTTTCAGCTTTTCTATAGCGACAAGCCACCAGCTGGCGACCAACTTGCATACAGAGGCCGAAGATACAACCCTTTTCCCAGACTGCTGAATCCTTAGATATCACGATGATCCCTTTCAGTTCTGGTGAAGCAACAAGTCACCAACTTGCAACCAACTTACACGTAGAAGCCGCCAACATGACCCTTGTGCCATACTTCTGAAGGACAAACCACCAACTTATAACCAACTTACATCCAGAGGCCAAAAGTATAACCCTTTAGCCGCCTTGCTAAATCCTTTGGCATTATGATAACCCCTCTTGCCTCTGCCGGGGTGATAAGCCACTAAACACTTCGGAGACCATTCCAGGTAAGTGGGAAGAAAATTATTAATATAAAAAGGCAGTTGTTTCTCTCTGCTAATAGTGAAATAAATCACCCACCAATGTGACTTCATTTCTAAACTACTGTTACTTTTAGTCCCTATCCTCTAGCACAATGTCTCTTATATTACTTTTGGTTTCTGCCTTTTTTGCTCTCGTTTTCGGCACTCCGTTGGACGTTGCTACAGCAAACCAAATTATAAAGCAGAATCCTTGTGACGGTGTAAACGCCTCACCAATACTCTACCATGAATATCGAGAAGCAGACTGCCCTGCTATGAACAAATTTAACAATACCGGCACTTGTGTTGGGAGTCCCACGACAGAAAATAATTATAATCTCTACTGTCAAGTCCATATATATTCACACTATAATATCATAATTTCTGCCCTTAGCTTAAAGGATAACACTAATCCATAATATCTTCCTATCTCAGGGACTCAGTTTACATACGGCTTAAAACGACCATTTCCTAATACGTACTGCCATGGACCATTCACCTGTGCCATAACGCAAACAGATACGACAACATGGCAGTAGTCACTGAGCATCCCTACGAAATGGACAGATGCCTTTGGCTTTGGAATCACGGGAGGTTACAATCAAGGAGGTTCGAAAGCAGTCGCACGTCAACAAAGGTTCGTTCCCATCTTACTTCTTTGCCTAATTCCTCTGTCCTCTTTTCTATAACCTAAAACTATAACTAATTCTTATTAGCATCAAATTGGATTCTGGCCAGTGTGGCTACTTCACTTTTGTCCCAGTAATAAAAAACGTCTGGTAAGATTCCATCCATGTTTCAAAAGAAATATGTTCGTTCTCTGCTAATATTGTCTCACTCCGCTATAGTGGATCCCTGACCGAGTATAAGCTGCTATACCAAGATGGGGCTTGGCAGTGTCTACAATTTGGAACCCAGGGAACGACAACAACTGGCAATGTATGCGACTCCTTTCCCTGGAAAAATCCCGATGGCACCGTCGACGGTGAAACTATTTTCGTTCGTACAAGCTGCGCTGATAGGAGCCCGTTGCCAGCGGATCAACAAGATCCTGTTTATCAAAATCCAGGGGTTGCTCTTGACCGCGGCTCGATCATCTCTATGATTACTAGCTGGGAAGCCGATAGCTGTGATGTGTCGTATCAGTTTTGGGACGACTTTTTCGAGATCCGCGGTAAGGATACTGGCGATGACCAGCTGGGCGATAATGGTGTCAACCTAGAGAATGCTATCCAAGCCTGTGGTGGTCTTACTAGCTGGAATTTTGTCTATACCCCAGATGATGTCACTTATCAGTGGTACGCGTCAGGGAAATTGCCTATTGGAGTAAGGAGCTGTGTTGGTACTCATCTAACAGAGTTTGGGATGCCGTCTGCTGGCAACTGTGTCGGCGCAGGCTAGTTCTAGTTGGCCAGCTGGTCAGCTAGCCACTAATAACTAGCTAGGGAGCCACCTAGCCAGCCAGGGAGCAGCTATATAAATGCTCCCCGGCGCCCCAGCGCCCACACATCTAGCAGTGAGACAAGCAATCAACAGAGTATCCAGTTCAGTACAGTTTTGCAGTGTGTTTTTGTGCCTTGCTTGGTCTTTAGTTTTACCCTATTTATTACCCTGTTTATTACCATGGAAGGTTAAACCAACAAGGGAAATACTTTAGTACTTTTTATATAGCGTTAATATTGATTAATAAGATATATTATCATAGATAGTTTTGGTTGGGTAAGATATGTTAACCGTTAAGAAAACCTTATACTCTAGCTAAGGCTGTAATTGTCAGGGTGCGTGATCGTAACGGAGTGAAGGGGAGGGGCGAGGATCTAAAGCAATCGTGGTTTTTTGGGAAAAGCTAATCGCTATCCTTTCTATCCATACAAGGCTTCCAAAGCTTCCATATATCCTCACTGGCCCTCCCTGGCCCACGAGACAAAGCGGTGTAGCTGCTGGTTATCTGGCGGTGTAGCTACATACATGGGTAGCACCTATATTGCTTCTTTCAACCCCCTCATCTTGGTCCGGCTTACACGCGATCTAGTGGCTTTCAGGGCCACGTGATCAACGGCTCTAACAGTAATACTGGCATAGTGAAGACGTAATTCAGCTGTGACGCGCTGGTCTTAAACTGGGAATTAATTTCGCTATCGCTTGTTATCAGTATGACTTCACCAAGGCTAGGGAAGACGAGATCATTCTATGTGCTATTTGCATTAGGGGAAATTCTATGCTGGATTCTATCAAATAGTTGAGACGTCCCGTCGTCGATGGAGGTATTTGGCCATTACAAGTTCTACCTGTTGGTCGCATACACAAAGCTGTCGGAGCAGCGATCCGACCCAATATTGCGACTACCTCAATTAGGATCAAAGACCTCGGGCTACTCCCGGCCTCTACCCCTCTTCTTTGTTGTACCACCACACCTCTTTCACAGCAATTTCATTCTTCCCTTAGGCCATCTTACCAACATACCTGGGTATGTATGTACCTACCTAACTAGGCGAAATAGCCACAGACGGCTCCGCACCTGGAACCTAAGCCCGGAGTTGGGGGGTGCAGCCGCACCCACGGCCGTGTATAGGGTACCACTACGCTACTTGTAACCGCACTGGTGTTTGGGCTGCCTAAAGCGACAATCCTCTACCAGCAATTTTTAGGAACCTAAACACCATGTTTTAGTGTTTCACTGTAAATGCACTCGAGGAGCTGGAAATACATCATTACCTTCGTAGATTCATACCCTACTTCAGCGTAGCACTAAAATCAAGTTGTTTTGCCCTTCGCCAAAGTCTTCAAGTTGAACAGACGCATACTTAGCCATTTATAGAATCCCTCACCAGCAAGACTGGCAAGCCAAAGCTTCAGAGCCATTCCTCCAAACCACACCCACTCCCGCCTGCCAAACCAACACCCCAAGGGACCTAAGTCCCATCCCTTCCCCCTCATGGCCTCATTGACAACAGATGTTGCGTAGGACTCAGCACTTATGCTAGGAAGTCCTACAGGACTGCTAATACTTTCGTACATAGCAGAGAAGAGCGAGTTGGATGGGAACTCTGGAAGCGAATCGCGACGGCCGATTTGTGTTGCGACGAAACCTGTAATAACACACATGACGCTCACGTCAAAGTAGTGAAGTTCAGAAGAGAGCGTGCGACAGTATGCTGAGATCGCTGCCTTGGTCATGGCATATGTGCCGCGAAACGGAAAGGGCGCGCGGTCTGAGATGGAGCTTATCACAATAATGAGGCCCTTCGCGGCGATCAACGAGTGCACGAAGGCCTGGACCATGGCCACGGGGCCTAGCACATTGCTCGCGAAGAGGGCCTGGGATTGCTCCATCGTGACGTCTGTCAACGGCATCCCAAAGCTCATGCCTCTATAGAAATAAACATGATGTCAGCTGACGCTACAATCGCCATAGCAACTCCATGTGTGAAGGGCTATAATTTGAATACAAGACAGAAATGGACTCACGCATTGTTGACTAGGATATCCAGCTGGCCGCCGGTAATAGCATCGGCTTCCTTCTTAGCAGCATCGATGCTTTCCTGTTTTGTCACGTCCAGTGAGAGTGTGCTCATACCAAGGTCAGCAAGCTCCTTGAGCACCTCAAGCTTGCGGGCCGTGGCAATAACATGGAATCCTGTAGTCTTCAGATTAGATCCGTGGGTCACGGAATCATTAAAACGAGTAGTAAGAATCACCTTTTTCATGAAACTCTCTGGCCAAGGCGTAACCGATCCCACCAGGTGAACAGCTGTCTCGGTTAGAACGGCAAAGCAATTCCGTGGAGCGTGGCCCGTGCGAGATCTTACCCTGTGATTAGCACAGTCTTTTTACCCTGAGCTGAAGTTGTTGCTGGCGGCATCTTCAGCTTCCTGATTGCTCTCAGATCCAAGCGTCACTTGGGAAGAGTAATACCGACCAAATCCGATGTGTGCGAAGGGAGCTCAGTAGTGCTCTTGGGCCGTCCGAGAATAGATATGACGAATTGTCGATGGGAACATTGTGTTCCACGAGAGAGGGGTCGAACAGGCCGCGGCTTATATCTGTGTCTCACTGGCCAGACTATCCAAGTCTGGATTCGGAGGTAGTGAGACCAGAAAACGCCAAGCGCTTTGATGGTTACATTAAGTTACCGCAACCGGGTTAACTGCGTAATCCACAATCTACTGGCTAACGTAATCCACCAGTGAGCGGCCGCCCGATATTAGCATCGCGTCCGTAGCTATAGCTCTAAAAGTAAAATATCTTAAACTTGATTTAAGAATATTTTATATAGTATTTTATCTCCTTGAATTTTTCTATATTTTTTAAAATAGTTTTTTATTAAAATAGCTATCTCAAAAGTGTGCCAAGGGGTGCGATGCTAGCTTGTGGATTACGTTACACCGTTGTACCTGTTGGGGAAGTTTTCCCCAGACAGGCTGCATTTAAATAATGACGGTAAACTCTTGGCAAGTCAATAGAAGCTGACATCAAATATTAACACACACATCCGTTCGTGCTTCCTATTGAGAATTCCAAGAGTAGGTGCCAACCTTCAACCAGCAGGGCGATATATAGAGGTACTGGGTTATCACTGCCAATGAGAGTTATCTCCACAGCTCAACTATCTCCTAAGGTGGGCTAAAATCCGATGATTGATCCGAAGGTTCATATATTTGAACCCGGTCAGATGACGGTCGAGCGAGTCACCAATCCCTGTTGCTCGGAAGCCAGATCACGTGGCTCCTTTGGTTTGTGAGGCGACACGCTGATGGCACCTATGTACAAGTATATTTCGCATGGACCTACGCTACCGGAGCAATCGATGTCCACTGGGTCCATCGTGTTTAGTTTTTGTATAGTTTACGAGAGATAGGTTACCAAACTCGCGCTCTTCGATTTCTCGCTGTAGATACACAAATGGATGTACAGATATATGCGTGCCATCATCCCATTTTGAACAACTAGGAGCTCGAGGCCCTTTTAGATTAACCCAATCGGATTCCACAGTGGCGAGGCGGTGTGTGTTTAACTGCAAACAGCACAAGACGTGGTGGTGTGTCTTAGCCAAGAGCGATAGAATATCACTAAACCCCAAGAGGGAAGAAGAAGATCCCATTAGGTGGTAAGAGTGGCATTATAACGGCTTATGGTGGTTATATCTGCGATGTAGCTACGAGTGTAGTTGGATATAGGGGTCAGCAAGGCTAATGTGAGAAATACAGCTCCACTGTTTTCCAAGGTCTGTACTCGAGGTGGAGCTTGCTGGGTGAAGACCAAATTCTCACAAAGTAAGAGTAGTTAAAGCTAGGATAATTAGATAGCTAGGTAGTTATGGTATCGGCTGAGTTGGCTGCTTATAATAGAAAACCAAAGTTTAAGTTATAGACAAGCTTCCCCATTGAAGATGCAAACTTAGCTATGCTTCTTCACTTTACAGTACATGCTCTCCCGTAAAGTTATGACTAGGAAGGAAAATACACAGCCGGTTCCATTTACTGTCACCATATCTTCCAATAAAGTTGTGTTTGGTGGTCTGAGTTGCGGCTATTTTACCCCTCGGTTCTGAGTAAAACCTGACTCGCATCAGTGTCTCCCCATGTGAGATGTCTCGGCAATCCCTTGTTTTCTGACGAAACAGCCTCCTGATCCCAATTCGAGATATTCCATGTGTTAATTTGTGAGACTTTCTCGTCTGGCAAGAATTCCGATTTCCAATCTCCTCGACCACCTGAGGTCTCCGATACAGCCAAAATCTTGATATTAAAGTTGGCCGCGGACACAGATCTAGCCACCCTGACCCATTCATCCATGAAACGATGCAAATTATCACAGTAATCTACTCTGTCTAGGATCACATATATGTCGTCAGTGCCTTTTCGCTCGAGGAGTAGCACAATCAAGATATTAAAGAGAGCAGAAAGTGCCGCTTTCTCTGTTTCGTCACTCGCCTCAAGCTGGTCCCGGAGCTGGTCTTCTACGCTGCGTAGTATTTGAGAGTTCCACTGAATGATATCCCAAATAATGGATGAAATGAGACACTTTGCCTCATCACCAGTAGTGTTTGTGGTGGACAGATCCGGCAGTGAGGAGTAGAATGCCACCTTCTTTCCCGCTTTCCGAAGACTCTCGGCCACATGTATTGCAGCCGGAGATAGCCAGCAATGCGTTGTACCAGTCAGTCGTCTTCCATGGTACTGCGTCTTTCCGCCAAGGAAAAATATGCTCGATACCTCGGCGTCGAGCCATTGCTGAAGCGCCGGCTTGCGAGCCAGCTGAGAGGGGCTCATTTGGTTAAACGCGGAGTAGGGGTCTCGTGGGTTGTAGTGACTGGAATTCGGAAATACTGCCTCTAAAGTGTGCCGAGCTTTTTCCAAACTTGTACCTTGAGGGAAAGTGTTGCCCTATTGAGCATTGTTAGAGGAGAACCACCGAATAATATAGGGTCTGAGGGTATGTACACTTACCAGAAGTAGCTTTTTGAATCCTTTAATGCTTCTATCATGATTTTCTGCGTCCATTCTTTGTAGTAGATTCTTCATTTCGTCGTTCTCTCTAGCGATATCGCCAATTTGGTGCATCGATCTCTGCAACCTTTCGTGTAAGCGTACCATGCACTCTCTGTTTATATCGGCGACGCTCTTATCCACTTCTGCGGCCATATCAACTATTCTTTTGCTATTGGTTATAGCCACCAACACCCTTACTGAAATCGGCAGTTAATACTGGGTTGTAATGCTTCTGAGCTTCATTAGAACCACTTACCAGGGAAACTTGCAAAATACTCGGCCACGGCACGCGAAAACTCAACCAGTCTGCCATAGGCGGTGGTTAACTGAGATTGGATCTCAGGATAGATATCTCCTAGGGTTCCCAAACGCGGAATCGAGCTACGAAACTGAGCAAGAAGCTCAAGCAACTTCTTGTCATTTTTGCTTTTGTTTCCGACGACCTTGGCGCCAATCAGCATACGGCGGGTTATTTAGAACAGCAGGACTCACCCAAAATAGGATAGATAGTGTCTGGTAACCGATTTGACCATAAATTCCGCCCATTTGCGCGATACCTTCGAGGATTTCCGAGAACATTTCTGTAAATTCGGCAAGGATGGTGATCCATTCTTGTGCTTGCCGACCAAATCTCTTGGGCCCTTTCAGGCGTTTTTTGGTGTACAGCTCGTGCGAAGCTTGTGCATTCATTAACTCACTAGAAGCTTGATCCTGTGGTGATCTCTTGATATAATTTATTTGCTCGCGAAGCTCGCCATTGCTGGAGGCTATCCGTACACCATTCTGATCTTTTGGAAGATATCGCTTTAATCTCCGCTTGAAAGACTCATGCTCTTCTCTGATAGTTTTCTCGTCTTTTAGATAGTGACTTGGGTGAATGTTAGCAGTCGCTACGACGAAGACCGAGAATGCTGAGCTTCGAACTTTTTTGGCCATAGCTCATGTTGACTGTCTGGCATTGAAACATGCTGGGCCATCGACATTGTTAGGGTTTAAGAATAGCAGGCAGCGAGCGCGCTAGGTGTACGTCTGCTGCCAATGAAGAGTAGATACAAAGCTCACGTTCATTGATGCCGGGGCAATAGCTGCAACAGAATTTGAATGCTGGAGGCCGCGTGGCCTGATCCAACAAACGGCCCCGGCCCCCACCTCCTTCGAAGCAGGCTGTGCAGGCTGAGCTGCGCAGCTGCAGGTTTAGCCCCTGAACAACCCCGCAGCGCGCCCAATGATATTTATGCCGAGTGCCATTATACCTTCATTCGGGCTAGGCGGCCACTGTCCTAGTCACACTTTTTGCTGCACCAGCTTTCTTTCGGCTCTACAGATAAACAAGGCACCAAGGATGTGCCGTTACGATACAGCCACGAGGCTTAGAGATCCTATAATGTCACGATAGTTTTTTTTCCTTTTCTCCAACTCCACCTTGAACTTCATTATTAGCATGAAATATCCCCACTGCCTGGTTTCGGTTGTAGTTTGTTCAATTGCGCCAAGTCGCCCTTCAGACCGCAGAATGTTCAATTCAGCGCTCTCGTCATGGTCAGTGATGTGGCAATGGCTTTGGCCAGCACCTTATCTTTATGGTGATGAATCATCTATCTTGACAGCGCTACCCATCAATGCTGAGAAGCCGCGAGACAAAAACCATGAAATGGACGAGCTAGGGCCGGATGAGGTACAGATACCCAGTGTGCACGAACGCTACCTAGCTGTTCTCCAGCACCTAAGTCAGCACCTCGAAGCTCTAGTTACACTACCACTTAGTGCCAAGTCACCCAGTGCAATTGCACTACCACTTGATGCCGAGTCACCCAGTGCGATTGCACCACCACTGGGCGTCGAGTCACCTAGTGCGATTGCACTACCACAACTGCCGCTTCATCCTTTGCAAAGCTTCGAGGGGCACAAGAGTGCCATCCAGAATAGAGGTCGCTACCGGAACATTGTCCGGCTCTGGGATAGGAAAGCCGGACAGCACAGGGATGAGGAGGTCGCCGAGATTGTCGAACAGAAGCCAAGAAGCAAGAATATTGCCTTCACTTTCCGTAGAATCCACCCAGAACGCCTGGGAGATGTGGTTGAGAGCCAGCTGGATATCGAGGACCCGGACTTGATCCAGCTACTACACTCCATCATCCACCCGTATCCGGGAATCAACTTCTCGGGGGATTTGCTCGTGATGAGGCAGCCATTCACACCGATCGTACGCTGCGCACCCCAACCTCCTACCCGAGACTCAGTTTATGGGATGTGCTGACAAAAGTAGGTCCATAACTGGGATCAGCTTCAGGATAGGGCAAAGCAGGATTCTCAGAGCCAATTAACGAAAGACCTAGTCCACTTACTAAGGCGCGTGGAACTCGCCCCGGAGCTCGAAAATTACTTCAAAACGCGAGATATCAACGCCAGAGCCAAGATTACCACTTGGGAGTATCTCTGGACAGAATTCAAACCCGGGACCAAAGTTGTGGCAGCTCCTTTTCTCGGCGAGCCTCAGATACTTCAAGTGAGCACGAGCCCACTGCAAACCCCGGCGCCGTTCTATGGTATGGCGGCAAGAGTAAGACCGAATGTAAGATCTACTGAGGTGAGAATGGTAGTTTGGTGTTGGGATTGGAATGGCAAGACCATGACAAAATCCTATTATCAGACTGTCTTCACATACTTCGTGGGAACGAAACTAATAACGGAACTCCCCATCTATCCCGTGAAATACCACCCTGACCCTTCGGGGCTCTATGATACTCTTCAAGAGCGCAATAAACGGTATCTAAACGCTACCCTATACAACCATGGAGGCACTGGCAGGCTTTTCGACTATGAGGGGGTGGCCTACGAATGCAAAAGAAGTGTCGTATCAGACGACGACAGCTCCGACGTACGCACAACTCCCCCACTACTCGTAAGATGACGAGCCTAACTACTTCTGACAGCTTCCATCGCCATCTCCTATAGGCGACGCGGGCTCTAATAAAGCCAAACTTGCTTTTGTAAGTTGAGAATAGCCCTTAGTTCCACAACATATCTTTAATCACGCGACGCTGACAAATGCGTCTTATAGATTCAAGGACAGATTATTGTTGACGCAGAGAAATTTATCGACAGTAGGTAAGCCCCTGTCAATGATCTATCTACGGCAACTAATTATTCAGCTCACGGATATCAACCGCTAAGTGACTGGGATCTTATGTTCTCCAGATCTACCGAGGAGGAAGAGCGGCAGTGGAAGAAGTTGTTTACTCATTCAGGAGCCAACAAGGAAAACGGTCTTGAAGATCCCAGTCTGCTGCTTCCCCCACGATTCCTTGGCTACGCCACAAAGGAGAAGGTTTGGGGCCAGTTTCGCGTGAGCGTGGCGGCTGACCCTATCCAGAAAAGCCGGAAGAAATTCGAGGAGGACTTGCAGTTGAATCCAGAATCCAAGCAGCTCATATGGGCTCTTGTGGCGGCTCACCAAGAGAGACAAGGTGCTCAAATCGAAGACGTGGTCCATAACAAAGGGAAAGGGCTCGTGCTACTCCTCCATGGCGGGCCCGGAGTGGGAAAGACGGTGAGGCTCCTTCTGGATATCACGCTCCTGTGAATTGACTTAGCCCAATATACTAAACCTACATCTTTAGCTTACAGCTGAGACTATCGCCGAGGCAACAGGAAGGCCGCTGTATGTTGTTAGCGTGGCTGAAGTCGGCCTCAACGCCACCAACGCAGAGCGAAACTTGCTCGCGCACTTCGACTTGGCCACCCGGTGGAAGGCAATCCTGCTGATGGATGAGGCGGATGTGTTCCTGGAAACGCGGGACGCCACATCAACCGAGACTCGCAACGCGCTTGTTTCAGTGCTGCTGCGAGTGCTAGAATATTATAAGGGCATCTTGATTCTCACGACCAACCGAGTCAAGGCCATCGACATCGCTGTTATCTCGCGTATCCACCTGGCCGTGCACTACAGTGACCTGAACGAAGAGCAGGTGCACAGGATCTTCAAATATTTCCTCGATCGAATCGACAAAGCATCCATCAGCGACCGTGCCGCCATAGACAGCTTCATTGAGATAATGGGAAGCAGCTACCGGTTCAATGGCCGTCAGATCCGCAACGTCGTTGCCGGGGCGCTTGCCGCAGCCCAGAACGAACTTGAGTCCAAAAAGCTCGGCGCCGACGGCCGCCTGACCCAGAAACACTTGAAGTTGCTCTGTGAGATGACGCGAACGTTCCAGGAGCAGCTGAGGGAGTACACCACCATGCAGAGGGTGAACAGAGAAGCCAAGTAGATAACTTTGCTTCGAGGGAAATAAAACGTGGCTACATAACATGTACCCTAGAGAACATGCTGAAGTGAAGGGGACATAGATGTGCATCTTACCACGTGATATGTAGCTATCTTGGAGCATATTAATACTAGCTTTGGGTACTTCAACAACGGCCGGCTTTCGGGGTTATTCTTCCGCTAAAAGCTGCCAGTAGCATTTCACGCCTCTCATTAATTACCTGATACATATTTCTGTCAGGCGAAGTCCCCTATGCCTTATCACGGCGTCGGTCTTTTTTCCTCTTAGAAAAGACCACAGTCACCTTCCTTCGCTGGAACCGGTCAGCCAATTGAAACCTCACAACCCTGGTACGCTTTGCGAGGAAACGACCGTGGCCAAATCCAGGCCAACAGGACTTCTTTGCTGCCTTGCCAAAACAGGGGCCTTTCCGCGCACACCCAGGCCTCTCATTATTGAGTTGCCCTTCCATCGCCTCGCCTCTGCTAAATCCGATCCTGGCTATCCTGCCGAAACCTCGACATCCTTGCCTAGTCATGTAACGGCTTGCTGATTTTCTGTACTGTACCTGCTGACGTTCCCCGCCTTTGTGCCCCGCTGGCTGCCTACTGCTTCGCCGCGATCCGTTGGCGAGAATGAGCTCCATCAACTTCCGCGACGGCCAGCCTTGCCCGCAAGCGAGTGCCAACAGTTGCGCCGCCGCAGGATTTCGCCATTTTATATCGCTTCCTCCCGAGCTCCGCCGCGAAATCTACATTCTAGCCACGCCGCCTCGCATAGTTCATGTGGAGGAACATCTGTGTCCATCCGAGACTCTATCATATCCAGAGGACTGGGAGGAGGATGCCGACGGAGATGTAACAGTTTCTGGTTCTGAAGCGGCAAAGAAATCATTTTACGATCTACACAGTGGCTGCGAATGGCAAGAAGAAGAATTTGAGGCAGGGTATGATCGGTTCGTGGAGAGACCCTGGTTCTGGAACGCCGAGCTACATCCGTCCTTATCACATTTCCAACGTCATTGGGGCCGGGTTATGAGACAATTTCATCCAGGACAGAAAAGACAAATGTCTCTCGATGCCTACGGATTCACAACTACCTCCCAAAACAATCAACCTGAGCGGGATACTGAGCTGAGCGACGCGAGATCGAACAACATGCCCCTTACTTGGCTTGTTGACCAGCCAGAGCTTGCGTGGCAACTCTTGCGCCGGAGCTTCTTGCACAGCAAGGCACCGATACCAGCCTTGCTTCACGTTTGCGCAGAGTCTCGGGCGACACTCATGGAGATCGGTTACGAACTAGCCTTCCCAACTCGGACCTACGGGCCACGGACGTGGTTCAACTTCAAATGCGACTGGCTGTACCTGAGGAAGCCGGGCTACGCCGATATAACCCCTTCTATCTTCCCCCCTACGTACCTTACGTCTAATCTATTGGACGGCACCGATCTTAATATCGGCCAGTTCATGCCTGAGGCACTCAGGAGGGTCAGGTATCTCGCACTCGATGTACGTGTGAGTTCAGAGGAGTTTGTAAATGCCATAGAACTGTGTGGTAACTTGGAGAATCTTTTCGTAGTATATCGAGATCTTGAGCGGGAACGGATTGACATGAGCCTCCCTAGCTGGACATGGGGAAGGGGGCGGGCTGAACGTGCGACCGCAACGAATAAATGGAGAAGGTTTACGGAGGATTGCCGCGCAGATACGGGTGTAAAGGGGCCGTGGATGTGGGCGAATGCCCATATGAACTGCGAATGTTCATGTCGAGGATACTGGCTTTTGCCGGATGACCAGAGCAGGGCTAAGAACATAGACTGGATCGACAACCCGCGCTCCTGGTATCGCATTCCCGTCCCAGAGAGCGACCCAGAGTTCGACATCATACGTTGGAAGCAGTTCTTCACCTTTCAAAAGGCGTGTGAGATGAGAGAAATCACCAAGATTGTGGCGGAGAGAAAGCAGGCGGAGAGTCAGCGAACGTTCAAGATCCCCGAGCTCAAATATGTTATAGTGGGTCGGGAACCAGTTCTAAGCCAACTCAACGAGCACAGACTTGATCATTTGAAGTTGAGGAGAAGGAAGAACGCCGCATAGATAAAAGTTCAGAATGTGAGAAAGAAAAAGTTTCTCAGCCAGTTCAAGTCTGAAAGTATACAGAGCCGGAGTAAATACGTGGTGGCCGGGAGGGTCATTTCGCCTACGAATGGCCATCTATCGTGTTTTTGCAGAGCGTCATACGCTACCCATTTGCGGATTATCTCAAGTCAATCACTCTGGCGTATAAAGACTGGCTAACTAGTGAGATAAGTGCTTCTCTTCTAACATAGACCTTGATATAGCTTCGCATCTATACAAAGCAAGGTCTTGTGTTTGTTTTAGAGGTGGGAAGCCTATGTAATTCAGCAAATTAGATTGTGAAAAACGGCCATGAGTAGTGCCATCCCCAAACAGGAACCGTAGGCCTTGCTAATCAGGGTTTTGCATGCTCCCAATGTGCCTGTCGGAATTCGCTCTTCCTGGCGGCGATCATCCCCGTGTCGATCAGCTTCGCGTCACCTAGAATTTCGTAAACTTCTAGGTCCGCTCGTAGCTCTTTTGCCAGCCAGTTCCGTACCTCCAGGGCTACGAGCGAGTCGACTCCGAATGAGTCCATGCGGTCGTGAATGGACTTATCCTCTTCTTGCAAACCCAGTATCTTGCACAGTTTAGTCTTCAGGGCCACGGCCACCATTGTTCCGGCGGCAGTTATCGTGCTGGCGTTTCCCAACATAGTGGAAAATTCCTGCACTTTGGTCGTCGCTGCCGTGGAGCTATCGCTACCTGGTATGACTTGGTGCATGGCACGGAATAAGGGCCTGTACATGGAGTCGGGTACCTGACGGCCCGCCCGGAGGATCAATGCGGGAAGTTCAAGCCCAGTAACAACCTGGGCTGCTGCTGGAGACGAGAACTCGGTGTTCGGGTTGCAGTAATAGTCGAGCATCGAAAAGAGCTCCCTTTGCGACAGAGGAATTACCTGGTCAAACTGCATCACTCTGTGGTGGATATGTTTTCTCTCAGCAAGCCAGCCTTCGCCGAGCACCATCCCGAGGTCAATGGCCACTGCCTTTTCGCCTTGTGCCACCCGATGTCGAGCCAGCGCATCCTGGAAGGTGTTGCCTGCTGAGTAGTTACCCTGGCCAGAATTACCGAAAATGCATACTGCCGAGGAGAGCATGACGAAAAAATCCATCCCGGATGGCAACACAGCGTGCAAGTTCCACGAACCATGTACCTTTGGCGCAATCGCCTCGCACCACTCGCGATGGTTCATGGCCGCAAGTGTTCTATCCTATAGTTTGGCTCGTTAGATGGAATTGAGCTGCGAAGCCTCAAGCTTTCCGGACGAAATCTTACCTTGATCAGCATGGCGGATTGAAAGCAGCCCTTAATCGGTGGCATAATCAAGGCTGCTGCACTAACAGCCTCGCGTACTGATGCAAGATCGGCAATATCACAGACCCCTACCTGCAAGTTGACTCCTTCTGCCTCGAGTTCTGAAACAAGCCTCGCCTTTTCTGAGCTGCTCTGTGGCGCGGATCGCGAGAGAACGAGGATATTGGTTGCCCCTCGTCGTGCCAGCCACCGTGTGATTTGACGTCCGATGCCACCCAACCCACCCGCAACCACATATGTAGCGTTGATGCAAAAACGATAATTAGAGTCTTCGCCCTCTCTCACCGGAACCACCGCATCATCTTCGATGGAAAGTACAATCTTGCCAGTGCTCTTGCCGCTGGCCAGCAGTCGAAACGCCTGTTCGGCTTGGTCGACAGGGAAGCGCTGAATGGGGTATGAAGGCCGAAGAACACCTGACGCCATCAATTCGAAGACATCTTGCATGATGCGAATGGCGTCAGGCCCGCCGGTCCCATCGACAAGGGCCACTAAATCGACGCCGCTGAAGCTGGCGTTCCTTTTGAACGGAAACATGGGCAGATATTCTCGGGAATCTATATCCTTCCTGCCAATCTCGACAAACCGCCCAAAGTTGGCAATGATCTCCCATGATGCCACGAGCAGCTTGCCGGACAGCGAGTTCAGGACGACGTCGACCCCTCGACCTTCAGTCATGCGGCGTATGCCATCGGCAAAGGAGGCATCCCGACTGTAAAAGATGTGGTCCTCAGACATGCCGTACCGACTAACAAGTAAGTCTCTTTTGGCCGTGGAGCCAACTGTCGCAAATATTTCGGCCCCAATATGCTGAGCGATCTGGACAGCTGCCTGCCCCGTCCCACCGGCCGCTGCGTGAATCAGAATCTTTTCGCCTTTCTGTAGTCGAGCGACTTTATATAAGCTGTGATACGCCGTGCAAAAAGCCGTCGGGACCCCTGCTGCCTCGTCTAGAGACAGGCTGTCTGGGATCTTTACCACATTCCTCTCACGCGCTCGCACCAACCGTTTGTACGTATCCAAACAGCCCACAGCGACGCGGTCACCTGGCTGTAGGCCGTTGACGTCTTTGCCTACTCGAGTTACGTACCCCGCGCATTCGCTTCCGAGAACGGATGAGTGGACTCGGCCTAGCAGAACCAAACCGTCCTTAAAGTTCACACCAATGGCCCGAACCTGTACCTCTACCTCGTCAGAGCCAAGAGGGACGTAGACTGCGTCGTCCTTTACCCACTCAAGCGTGTCTAGCAGCCCTGGGGTTTTGATATCCAGGCGTACCGGGGCGCCTGATCCGAAATCGCGCTGAAGGATTGGGTTGCATGTCCGGGTAAAAATATGGCTGTCCAAATATCTGGCCTGGCGAAGGCGGCTGATGCAAAGATGGCCCGATATCTCCATATACTCGTCCTCATCGCTCACAAAGACTCGAGAGTCTAGCCCTAGCCCCGTGGCCCTCAAGATATTTGTAATCTGGGTCACTATGCTCTCTGCCGTGTGTCTGGTGGCCGCATCCAACGTTAGAGTCACTATCCTGATCAGTGGGTTTTCGCTGCGGCACACTCGACATAGCCCCTCGGCCATGGCCCAATACGGGGGCTGACCGGACTGCTCTTCATGCATCTGAAGCCAGAGAACAGACTTGAATGTCGTGAGAAGCGACTGATATGCCTGAAATGTGCTCGGGTCTACATCATGCAGGTGGGCTCTGTCCAAATCTGCGAGTAAGATGCAGTTCCTGGCGCTGAGATGGGCAGCGAGGTAAGGAACTTGCTCCAGTGTCACCAACTCTGATGTGGCTTCATTGTCTTGAGGTTGGAGAACACGTATTAGACTCCTTGCCGTTTCAATCTGCAGCTCGGAGTCCAGATTATCTATAACCAGAGTGAAATTGGGCAAGTTGAGAGCTGTAGACGGGCCGGCAGGCTGAAAGGCAACATGCTCGTCCTCGTGTGTCTTGGCTGTAGACACCATGATGCTCCAACCATGACATACGTCGGAGTCCCAGTCGCGGAATACCATATCTACCCCGGAGAAGTCAACTTGTCTGAAAAGATGATCCCAACGATCTTCGTCGATTACCGCGCTGTGCTGTCGGAACTCCTCGGAGCCAAGCCACCACCCTGGTAAGGAGCCCCAAACAAACCCCGACTCTACATTGTGTGGCGTCGTCATCTCCATTAGGATCAGTTTACCGTTAGGTTTCAGGAGGTTCCGGACGTTCATCAACGTATGGCTGAGATCTTTTGTGGCATGCAAAACATTGGCCGCCACAACGATGTCGTAGGCACCTGGTACCACCTGCTTCGATGCAGCCAAATCTTGCTCAATATCCAAGATGCAATACTGAACTCGGTCGTACTGGCAGAACTTCTCCTTCGCCACCGACAAGAAGTACTCGCTAATGTCAGTGAAGACATATTCTGCACATCGGGCGCCTTGTTCAGGATTCGCGATCAAGTCGAGGACAAGGCTCGAGGTAGCGCCGGTGCCGGCTCCGATCTCAAGAAACCTGAGGCTGGGGTCCTTATGAACCAACACGTCTAAGTATGCGCGGAGCATGTAAAATGCCTTCCCTGTTGCATTGAGCTCATCGTAGAAGTTCGCTACGTACTGCGGGTCGTCGAACAGTAGTTGGAACGCAGAGGTCTCGCCCACGAGAATTTGTCGAAGTTGGCGGCCGACCAGGACACCGATGGACCCTCTGTAACCGGTAGATTGGAAGTGTTCGGCCAGAATTTGCAAATCCTCGCCTGAGTACAGTTCGGAGCCGTTTGTTGCATGTACTGAGTTTGTTGGACTTAGGGCCCGATGCGCGTCAAGCCTAGCCTGTAGCCAGGCCATATACCGCTCCATGGATGGAAGAGGTTTCTGGTTAGACACGCCCATTGCTTCTAGAGCCTCGTTGGCAAAGCTCAGAAGCATGAGCCTGATGCCCTCAAACCACTCGGTTGGCTCGGAGCTGGTATCACGGTGCTGTGCACAGTACTGAAACATTCCCTCGTCGCCAAGGAGTGTTGGGTCGGCTTTCCAAACCAACTCGTGGCAGATAGCCTTGCCTTTCTGCTCTAGCGTTGTGTCATCCCGGTCTCGGTCGACTTCCGTTACTTCGAGCTCTTGCACCTGAACTCGTATCTGCATGTCCGACGAGGAAAAGGCGGTCGCCGAAGCCACTGCGCTCCGCTTGCTAGAAAAGCCTGCCCGGGAGTGAACCAGCGCAAATTCACGTTGCGGGGATGATGAGGGATAGCCTACACCGTCACGAGAGATCCACAGCCTCGTTAAGCGTGACGGAACCAGTGTCGGGACTGCTTCGATAAGGCCTTGGCTTAGTGCTGGAATTGCCAACTGGAAGATGCTGTCTAGAGTTGCAGGATGGATGGTGAATGGTTTGGAGGCCTCTGCAGCTGCTTCATCTAGGGCGATCAGCCGTGCATGTGCCTGCCCGCTCTTGTCATAACGTATTCGTTCGAGCCCTCGAAAGGTGACGCCATAGCAGAGTCCTGTGTTTTCTTCGATTTTGCGGTACATCTCATCGGCCGCTATGGAGCCTTGGCACCCATCCATGGCGTTTTCATAAGCAAGTCGTGCCAACTTTTGTTTGTGCTCCTCCTCGTCCTGGCCGTTAATGTCAAGATGGACTTGCCGATCCCTCTGTGCAGAAATAGTCCCGTCGCAGACTTCGTCCCAGCTATTGTTGGTTCTTCTGACAGAGATCTTGAAACTATAGCTTTCTTCCCTTAATCCTCTTGTCTTCGAAGCTGGAACGAGGCTTATGCGCGTTTCTGTGCCTTCCGTGCCCTCACTAACGACTATAGGTCCTGTAAAGGAAATATTCTGGAGCTCAAAATCGAATTGATCGTCCTGTAGGAGCTGTTTGGTTGCTTCCACGGCCATGGCTACCATGCCGGCGGCCGGATACCACATTTTGCCATGAACTCGGTGATCCGTGGCCCACGGAACTGCATCTTTCTGGATTATAAACCGCCATCTCGCATCAAGTGGATTCCAGTCCATAGCTTGCGATCCAAGTAATGGATGGTTTCTGTGCACTCTCGAGTTGAACTCTTTCGACCTCCTTGACTCTTCCCAATAGGTTACAGAGTGGTTAAACGGATACTGGGGTAGATCTGTAATTAAGCGGGGCTCCCGAGGCGTGTCGGCATCAACACGAGCTGCTAGCTTCAGATCGGCTTCGAATCCTTGACAGAAAAGCTGCCCGATTGCATCGAGAACTGTGGAGTCTGCAGGCCTTCCTCGTACTAGAAGAGAGGCATAATGGACATCACGTCTCATGTGAGAGCTCAGTATGTCCCGAATGGGCCCTTTGAGGGCCGCATGCGGTCCAACTTCGAGCCAGCCGTGAACCATAATCCGCTGAGAGTGACTTCTGTCCAGCAG
Source organism: Thozetella sp. PMI_491 (assembly GCA_021432635.1). Lineage (NCBI taxonomy): Eukaryota > Fungi > Ascomycota > Sordariomycetes > Chaetosphaeriales > Chaetosphaeriaceae > Thozetella > Thozetella sp. PMI_491. The sequence continues at coordinate 131,456 of MU270060.1, read as the reverse complement.
CTTTATCACATCCCCTTCTTCAACTGAGTTCGAGCAGCAGATATCCATCGCCTCGACGAAGCGAACAGGAGACACCATATTCTGGGCCCAGTATTCGCCCGAGCAGACCTTGTCGACGCTCACGGGACCCGGTATCACGGTGGACACCATCTTGGCTCGGATTGTATCTGCTGGGTGCAGATTTGAAAGGTATGTGGTATAATCGGAAGCCACGGTCCTCATCTGAGGAGAATGATAACCTACTCCCACCTTCAGCTTTCTAGCGAACACATTTTTGAAAGATAGATGAGCAACAAGAAGGTCGAGATGGGCAGTGAGCCCCGATACTGTCGTGTTGGTGGGGCTGTTTATACAGCTGATTACGATTTTACTCGCGTCAAATGTGTCTGGATGCTGGCTTTGGAGCTCTCCAAGTTCGAGGGGCAGCTGATCCGTGGATAGACCCACACTCGCCATCCCCCAAATTGTGGCAGATTCCAGGGCAAGCTTAGAAGATAAACGGCCTCGGAAATATGACACTCTTATGGCGGACTCGTGGCAAAGGAAGCCTGCACAGTAGGCTGCTGCAATCTCCCCAGACGAATGACCGACAACAACGGACGGACGGATTGCGAGCGAGGCAAGAAGGTCAACCAGCGCGATTTGTACAGCCGTGGTGATCGCTTGGCTGAATTCCGGCAGGTTCACGCGGCTGCTTTCGCCCGGGGCTGTGAGCTCGTCTATATGAAAAAGACATAAGCATCTGAGGGCACATTGGCCATGGAGAGGGTATATCCGGAATATCCGACTTACCAACAAGGTACCACTCACAACCCATCAGCTTCAGATATTTCTGTGAGCGCATCAGGCTAGTGGTGAACACCGGCCATCCGAGCAGCTCGATGCCCATTCTGGGCCATTGGGCCCCTTGGCCCGTAAACACCAATCCTAGGTTTGGCGTGGTACCGCTGATTCGTCGAGTGGGCTTGGACAGGGAATCCTTCAGGGCCGCAAAGTCGACTAGCGACCCGACGACACTATAGGATTTCCATTCTAACATTGTGCGGTGCATATTAAGAGTGAAGACTACATCTTCTAGCACCTCTGTGCCCTCTTTAATACTTTGCAGGTCGAGGGTATGTATGGATTTTGAAAGGAATTCTGCTTGTCTAGCAGTACCGTCTTCGTCGGCAGCGGATAGGATCAACAACTTGGGTTTCAACACTCCGTGTGACCAACCGTTCACATGTCCATTGGTATAGCCATTCGGGCCATTAGTGTGAGTATAGTTGTTATCATGGGGACGAACTCCTCGGCACAAGTTGGACAGAGATAGGTAGTGGGCCTGGTGGTATCCTATGCTATGGAAGTAAGAATCGGCTGCCTCGAGGACCACGTGGGCGTTGGAGCCGCCGAAACCGAACGAGTTGACGGACGCACGTCGGATAGGATCTTCTTTATGCCAAGGAATGCATTCGGTAGGGAATCTGAGATTGAAGAAATCGGCGTCGATCAGGGGGTTGAGATGTTCAAAATTTGCATTAGGAGGAATCACGCCTCGCTCTAACACCATGGCCGCCTTAACCACGCCAGCCAGTCCACTGGCACCTTCGAGATGGCCTAAATTGGATTTTACCGCCCCGCTGTCCTCAGCTCGTCAATGAAGGGAATTATGTTTGCGGACTTGGGAGATCACTTACATATATATGGGATCCTCCGTAGCTCGATACTTGAAGAAGACCTCCCCAATAGCCCTAGCTTCTATAGGGTCACCGACTGCAGTGCCTGTACCATGGGCTTCGAAGAAGCGTGTATGTTTCGGGTCTAAGCCAGCCTTTCTGTACGTGTCGCGGATGAGCTGTACCTGCATGTCCTTGCTCGGCTGCGCAATCCCGCTGCTAGTGTAGCCATCCTGATTCGTCCCGGCTGACCGGATCACGCCTCGGATAGGATTCCGATCGGCAATCGCCTTGGATATCGGCTTTAGGAGCAAAGTGGCAAGCCCCTCTCCGCGCCCGTATCCGTCTGCCTTGGCGTCGAAGCTGTGACATCGACCCGTCGGAGACAGGAAGTTCATGTTGCTGAGGGACACGCTAAATTCGGGAATTAGGATGATGTTGGAGCCGCCGACGACGGCCATGTCCGCTCCACCGGCCGCAAGTCCCTGGCAGGCGAGGGTCAAGGCAACGAGGCTGCTGGAGCATGCCGTGTCGATGTACACACTCTCCCCTCGGAGATCAAAGAACCAGCTGATACGGTTCGCTAGCATGGAGCCAGCCGTGCCTATAGCATTGTATTTGGGGATGGCCTGCACGTCTCTGAACTGCATCGTGGCGAAATCGGTAGTAAAACAGCCGACATGTACCGAGGTCCTTGTCCCTGCCACATCTTCGATACGCAGGCCAGCATTCTCAAATGCGTGGTATGTTGTTTCCAGCAGGCCTCGATGTTGAGGATCCATGGAGCCGATCTCGTGCGGAGCCATGGAGAAGAAGCCGCCATCGAAGTTCTTGATATCGCTCTTTAGGAAGTGGCCTTCTCGAGTTTTGATCTGCTATGGTCAGCGCCAGAACTTAGAGAACATAAATTTTTCTGCTGGATTCTTTTGCACTTACCACATTCTGTGCCTTGCCGTCGGGATGCCAAAAGGCGTCGATGTTGAATCGGTCCCGCGGAATCTCGGTAGCCGCACACTTCCTTTCTACTAGCATGTTCCAAAAGTCACCCGGAGTTTCCGCTCCCCCGGGAAATCTGAACGAGATGCCGATGATGGCAATTGGCTCCATACTGTTGGCGATGCCAGCTCGGGGCGGCTCTCGGGATAGATATGGATATGGAAATCAAGGCAGAGCAGTTGAGGCTACTGTGCGAGGTGCAATGTACTGTTTCTGGCTGCAATATTGTACGACGTTACGGACGGACCTCAGCCTTGATTACTCGGCAGCTACAGCTCAAGAGAAGAGTTGCCTCAGACAGAACAAGCCAAGGTACTAGCGTGCGCCCTGACATAGCAAAAGCAAGCAGAGATATATACCACAGCCTCAGCAGGATACATGCCATCTTGCGTACCATCAGCTTTCCAGCAGCTTAAGGTGGAGTCCTACCCTAGCAGCAAACTAAATGGCTGGTCTTGGACGTGTATTCAGTGCATACGTAGACCTACCAGGTCAAGAAAGGTCAAGGAAGCCAACAACTGCTCATCATAGTAGTTGGATGCGAAAGTATGCCTTACGAAGTACTCAACGGGATACAAGAAAAAACACGGCACATCTTAGCTGCGCCACTTTCAAGCATCGGAGTGCTTCGTGGCCTGTGCCACCAGCATGGTGGCTTAGAACTGCCGAGACTGTGCTCTAATCGGTCCGCCCCTGACGAATGATCTATATCCAACGTAGATGTTCTAGGACATTAGAGCAACACTGGGCCCATAGGTGGGCAACATTGGCACTGCAGCGAGACTGGATGCCGTCCCTTGGCGCCGTACTCTATGCTGCCTTGGGGCACGGACCGGTGGTTGGTTGTTGACTGTACCAACAAGTCGCTCCTATATGGCTTCACATAAGACGGTGTGGTAGTACAGCATCTATCCATCCAACCCAAGGGTACTTTTTGCCATTCAGCTTGCATGTACCGGAATGTATCCACGGAGATGCCTACCTAAACAGGGTGCGAAGTGGCAGATCCAAACCTCGGCCCAAGATATGCACTTAACAAATGTATTGCTAATATTATTATAGCCGCCATGCGAGCTGCGAAAACCCAACCGTAATATACCTCTATCTTCTTTTCAACTGTGTATGCAAATAATAAGGTCCTCGCAAATTCAAGCGGTTGCCCCGCTTTCTGTTCCAATACAACGCCCTTGACGGCGAGCACAAGCAAAGACTTGTGATAGCTCTCCAGGTCAAGCCAAAGCGTAAACGGCACATGATTCTCCTCTCCCCACTCCAAATCTGGTAGTTTATACCGAAAAATAGTCAGAGTTCCTGCCTGTACTCTCGCAACTATGGCAACCGTCCCATTTCAGAGCTCGAGCCTAGCAGATTGGCTCATAGTGCTTCTCCCGCTTGGCCCTCTCCTGGTTCGTATTCGACCTCCTGCAATAATCGACTACGACAATAGGCAAAAGCTAATAGAAGAGTGGGCTTTAGCTTCTTAGTGGTGTCGTCTACAACTTGATCTTCCATCCGTTGGCTCGCGTTCCAGGGCCGTTCTGGGGTCGAGCTAGCCGGATTCCCTCATGGTATCATGCGTTGCGCGGCGATCGACACATCTGGCTATGGCAGCAGTTCCAGATCTATGGGAACAGGGTCCGCCCCGAGCCTAACTCAGTGCTGTTCTGCAGCCCGGAAGCGTACAACGCTATCTACAGTATGAAATCGAATGTGCGACGGAGCCATTTCTACGAAGCGTTTAAGAGGAATGAACGCGAGCAGACGACTCTCACTACCATCGATGTCGCCGCACACGCACGGAAGCGCAGGCTTCTCAACCAATGCTTCACCGAAAAATCGGTGCGCGCAGCCTCTGGTTTCGTGGTCAAGCACGTCGATCGCTGGATCCAGTTGCTCGAACAAGAAAACAAGAGCACTACGGAGTGGTCCTCAACGGTTGATTTGACCGACAAGTTAGATACACTTATATTCGACATTATGGGAGATCTGAGTTTTGGAAAGTCCTTTGACATCAAAGAGCCGGCAGAAAACCCTCTGAAGATTATCCCTCACGCCATTGCCGAGTACATGCGATTTTACTATCCTGTAATTAGACCCCCGCCCTTCTTTCTCGTTCTTTCTTTCCATCCCAGATACCTAATACCAACGTGCTGACGACTTGAAAAGATGTGCCGCTCTCCTTTCCTGAAGCTTGTCCTCTGGCTCAAGCCACGTGGTCTCGATGCGCTTGTCGACTTCATTACACCGCCAGCTGTCCAGCAGTATAACCAGTTCGTCTCCAATAACATCACCAGTCGTATTGCACTGCAAAAAGCGCAGGCGGACAAGCCCGAGGAGGAGCGTCGTCTTGACATGTTCTACTTTTTGATGGAAGCCCAAGATCCTGACACCGGCCTTCCTGCCTACAGCGAGGACGAGCTACGGGCAGAGTCTAGCCTGCTCATCATCGCCGGGTCTGATACTACTTCTGTCTCACTGTCAGGTATATTCTTCTATCTCACTGGCGATCCTGCACGGTACCAGAAGCTGGTGAGCGAGATCCGGACCACATTTGCCTCGGACCAGGATATTGTCGCTGGACGAACGCTCTCGAACTGCACATATCTGAGAGCATGTATTGACGAGGGCATGCGCTTGACTCCCTCCGGACCCTGCGATCTTCCACGGGAGGTACTGCCCGGTGGAATCCGAATCCTTGGGGAGTACTATCCGGCGGGAACGATCGTGGGTACTGTGCCGTGGGTCAACTCGCGGAGTCAAGAGATCTACGGTGATGCTGAAGTATTTCGTCCCGAGCGTTGGATCGTAGATGAGTCTACCGGGGTGACCAAAGAGTCTGTTGCGCAGCTTAAGGCTAGGTTTCATCCCTTCCTCTCTGGCCCGGGCAACTGCGTCGGGCAGAACATGGCCATGATGGAGATCATGGTCACAGTGGCTCGCACGCTCCACCGGCTCGACTTGAGACGGGCGCCTGGCTCGACCGTAGGAGGAGGTAGCCCTGACGGCGTGTGGGGGGCCAGGGACCCGAAGCAGTTCCAACTCTTGGACGCCTACGTCTCTCTTCGACGTGGCCCAGAGGTGCAGTTCAGGAGAAGGCAATTGTTTGATGCGCGGTAAAATTCCATGTGAGAGGAGCTTTATAATAGACTTATACATTATCGCCGCCTCTGTTTCGACTATCCAATGCTACTTAAGTGGTGCTAGATACCGTGAGCTAGCTTCTTATTTGTGCAATAAATGTATCCTCTTCTTTGAGTTGTGGCATTGTATTTTCCTCCTCCCGCAACACTATTACCAACTACCTCGTTTGGAACTAACCGGGGTGTTTGAAATTCGTATATAATAATTCCTATAAGAAATACTAATGTAGCTAACTACGATCTTTTGAATCCAGTAAATGCAACGTCAGCAAAAAGCACTACACCGGGATCGACTGGGGAGGATGTCGATTGAAGCATATCACATGCGGCCAATCACAATCTTTGCCGCCAACCAGTCTGGATTCGCTGTTTCTACCCAGAGTGCCTGGCCTACGAATATTAGTCATGTTATTTATATAGTGTAGTGGAGATATTCGGGCCGTTCTACCAGAGATATCATGGAGCGGTAGCCAACGTACGCGAGCTGGCATTCTCTGCCGTCTGCAGTGGCACTCCCGAAGGTGCGACGTGGGGTCCCCTTGTTGACCTTGCGATGCTACCTGCACGCCGCTCGTCCCCTCCGTAAAGGGTGTTCCATTGGGTGGAGCAGAGAAAACCACTTTTGTAACACGGGTGCGATCGTCACTCACCAGAAAGTGGACGTAGGTGACATTAACCTGGGCTAAAGTGGTATTCCGTATCGTCTCGGTCAGAGGGCTGACCACACGCTCCTCCGAGGCTGCCTCGGTATTTACGTTAGGCATTCAGTCCCTGCCTTGGCACGATACCCACACGTCTCGCCATGGGTGGCTATTCCTGCTGCAAGCCGCAGCCTCGGGCATCTGGTGAACAGACTTGTGGGTCGGGCCTTGTTCGCATGGTCTATTATTTCCAAGGGTCTTTTCATTTTATTATTATTGTCGTCTATTTGGAACCGGCTATATCGCACGCACTACGTGCAGAAGACACAGCATATTAGTCCGCTACCCTAGGCAAGCTGGGCAAGAGCAAGCTAGATCCCCTCTGGCCATTTCCTTCCTTCGGATTATGCTTGTACAGGGCTTCGTTATGGCTATTGACGAGAAAGCTTCCGTAGGTCATGTGGACTTACAGGAGAAGGCAAACGGCCCACCCAGCATGGACGATGTACCGACGACGACGCCCAAGGCTCCAGCCTGGATCACGGGTTGGAGGCTGGTCGCTATCGCTACCGGGTCAGTCGCATTTCGCTTCCCTGGCGGTACTGACCAGTAGTACTAACAAACATAGACAAGCATTGTCACTCTTCATGGCCCAAACCGAATCTTCTATCACTAGCACGGCTATCACAGCCATAACAGACAGTCTAGGTGACTTTGAAAAGAGTTCATGGGTCTTCACCGCCTATCTCGTGACATACAGTGGTGGGTAGACGATTAGGATGCTGTATTACCCTACTCGATCTGACTCCACGGCAGCGTTTCCTATTCTCTTGGCCAAGGTGTCAGATGTCCTTGGCCGCAAGCAGGTGTTGCTCGGCTCCGTCATCAGTTTTGTCATATTCTCCGGCATTTGCGCCGCTTCTCAGACCCTAACTCAGCTGTGAGTGCCGGGAAACGATACTTACAGCCAACAGGACAGCTAACCCGTCCTAGCATCATGTTCCGCTGGATCAAGGGCATTGGCGCAGGCGGAATCGTTGCAATCTGCATAGGATATGGATTCGAACTTAGGCCACCAGAAAAGTGGCCAAGCTACTCGGCTTTTCTCACTTTGACTGCGGCAATCTCCCTGGCGATTGCTCCCCTGATTGGGGCTGGCCTTGCACAGTCTGGACAGTGGCGATGGTGTTTTCTCCTGAAGTGAGTAGTTTCCACGATCCCTGCTCCTACCTTTCTTTTGGAAGCCATCATTAACAGCACCTGTCACCAACTCAGTGTCCCTATCGGGGTAACCGCGATTCTCCTCCTTCTATTTGCTGCGCCCAACAAACTTCCACTCGAACCTGCGGCCCGTGCATTGGAAACGGACGGTGGTATGAGGCGGATCTCAAGGCTGACACGAGTCGACTTTCTCGGCACTTCACTTCTTGTCGGCGCTCCGGTCCTTCTATTGACCGCGCTCCAGCAGGCTTCTGATGGGGTGCCGTTCACGTCACCGCAGGTGTTAACTCTCCTAGTGCTGTCGCCTTTGTTCCTAGTCGTATTTCTGGTCTGGCAGTGGTTTTTGTCAACAAGGTCATGGAACATAGATCCACTCTTGTCCTGGGGCATTATCACTAATAGGGTCTTTATGGCTGCGTTGGGGTAAGCTTCGTGCAACTGAGTTACCGTTATGTCTAGGTTGAGGCTTTACTGACAAACACCTAGGAATGCATGGCTCTCTGGTATGGTACTGACTGTTACCATTGTGCAAATACCCCAGCGGTTCATGCTCGTCAATAACCTTTCCCCTATCGACGCAGGAGTCCGGCTCCTCCCATTCACGGCCACCATGGCTTTTACATCCGTATTTCTCGCCATTCTCATGACCAGAATAAAGATAGCAGTCGTGCCTCTGCTTATTTTCGGCGCATGTCTGCAAATTGCTGGAGCCGCGGGGCTCTCGCAGGCGTCAACGGGGATAGACCTCAAAGGATCGCAATACGGGCTGCAAATTATTGCCGGCGTGGGTGTTGGCCTTCTCAACATCATTCTACTCTTGATAACGCCCCATGTAGTGGATAAAAAAGACCTTGGTGAGCTCTCATCCCCCGTCCCCTTTTGGTTTATATGTGGTCTTTACTGACATATGCTGTCAGCCATCGGGAATGGTGCTATAAACCAGTTCAGGATCCTAGGTGGATCTCTTGGCCTCTCCATAGTGACATGTGCAACACTTCCTTCTCTGCGGGCTGATATGCTTCAGGTTATAAATCCTGAACAAACTGCATTAATTTTAGACCGCACTGAAGAGATTCTAACTCTCCCGCCTAATCTGGAGGCCCTCGTTCGACAGATGTTCGGACGGATGTACAATACGCAGATGACCATTCTGATTGGTATTGCAGCTGCACAAGTTTTTATGACCACCATCCAAGTGCAGAAAAAGGTATTATATCTTTCAAAATAGGCATTCTATAGTATCCAAATTCCGAATCTGGAGCAAATCTATATATCTAGAAAGGTTGAAGGACACAGCTCTATTCAATCAATGCCTATATGAAGTCCATCCGCGGCTTTCGGTTGATATGAATATAAATACGACATCCAATTAGTCGAGCGCAGAAAATTCGGCTAGAGTAATGCATCGACGAGCCATCTTCACACTTCCCAGAAGCCCGCTCTTGGCTCCTAGACCGGGGATTTCATGTCCACCTTGGTGCACATAAACAGATAGGAGATCAGGATCGCACAGCGCCTGCACTCCACGACACTCATCCTGTCTCTTGTCTCCATCCCCGTAGATGATGGAAACAGGTATCGGGAGAGCCGCCATTCCTGGCGATACACTATCCAAGACCTTTACCTTCCCGCTTCCCACGTATTCCACTGGGTCGTAAACTTGCACAGGAGAAAACAAAATGGCGCACCGGAAAAGAGGCGTCTTCCCTGGTTGGAGATATTGTCTGCGTACCAACAGCATCGTGACCAGTCCTGCACCCTGGGAGTAAGCCATCACCCCGTCGAACGGCCCTTCCGCTTCAATGTAAGCCTCTAGGCTATCTAGTGCGGCGATGAAGCTGGCCGGTGACGTAATGTCATAGTATGCGTAGTGCGTGCCGGAAGGGTTGGCGAGGCTCGCCAGTTCTGTCGCCGTTAGGGGGGCTGAAAGAAGTTGTTCCTCATAGGGTTCAGCACATACCTGGGGGCAGCTCCCATTGTACTACGCCTTGAACCCATTCATAGCTGTGCTGGTCGGCAAGCTCATATCGGAAGGCCGCTACGGAGCTTAACTCAGAGGCCGAGCACAATAAGAGCACCTTATTGGAGAAAGTAGATAAATATGAAGAGGACAGGGGCCTTACCGGTTTGCATTTTGAAAATCTACCATCTACTTAGCTTGTCATGATATATACAGAAGACATACCGATGTTCCCAAAGGGGAACGCGGATAGAAGGTAGCATACCTGGCTACTGGTGCCCATTCCGTGCAGACACAAAAACTTCATTTTGACGTTTTACAGGGTACATCAAGTTAGAACTGAAGGCGAGCTCGAGAACACCGGCGTTGCATAGAGGTCCATCATGAGCCGACGAGTGGGTGTAGTCTCAGCCGTGATTTACACAAGGACCCTTGTTAGATTCAAGTATATCGGGAGATGACAGCCCCTATTCTTCGCAGTTACAGTTTCCTTGGGCCCGTAACTTGGCCATGTATACCGAAGGCACTTGAAGCAGGTAGAGTACAGCATCCGGTCACACAGTGAGCGAGAGTGGAAGGTGCCACTACGCGACTAAGCGCTCTCGGCATTCTCACCGAGAGATGGTGACGAATAGCAGCGGCAAGTACCAATCCATTATTGTGACTCTCTAGGCGCGGGGTCCAATGTGCGTAGCATTGAACTTTTGCCGAAACCAATGTGGCCAAACGAGATACCTTACCGCTCCCTAGTTCTAATACCACCTCCCCAGGGTCCTTGATACTGAACGGCCGATTGTTGGTCTCTGTGCACGCACATCATATCAGTCCTTCCCGGCTTTTGATAGGGTACGGCATATTCTGCACTTATTGGACAAATTCTGCCTTGTCATCTGCAGTGTAACCCATCTGGGCCGCTCTGAGACTCGGTACGCAACACAAAGGTGCTCCCAACAGCATATGCTACAACCAACAACACATTCAGGTAGCACACGCCTACCCTTGTCGTTAACGTAGGTGAGAAGCTTTAGCCGGGCAGGGTTACTCCAGCCCCGCCCAAAAGCCATCAGAAGTTCTGCTATTCCCTGATATTCACCGCACGCCCCTGACATTCCTAATATTGTCTCCCCCCCCCCCCCCCTCCATCAGCTTTACGCTCATTTCTGTTGGATCCCAACCCCTGCGTCCGGACGGCCCGGATTGCTACCCCCGAGTCCCCAGCCTACGCCACCTCTCTACCTTATAGGACCCAGCCTCCGCTACATCGCAAACGACGGCCGGCCAGACTCCCGCATGTGACAATGAGAAGCATCCTTGAAGATCAGATCAATCTTCGGCAGGTCGCCCCTAATACCTATGCCGTGTCCTGGCATGCCGACTGGGCTCTCGGCGCCAGTGAGTGATTCTGGATCCAAACGCTGTTTCCAAGTTTTGCACGCTAGATCTAGCTGACTCTGACCTTCGTATCCCTACCCCAGCTCTTATTGGTGGCTACGTTGCTGCCGCTGTTCATCGTACCGCCGCCACCCATGTAGTCACGGAACCTGCGCTTGCCGCCCAGAACCAACCAGATATTCTAAGCCTACATTACGAGTTTCTACGTGCCTGCGAGAAATGCGACAGCACCATCACTGTCACAAACCTCAAGGTCGGTGCTGACTTCAGCACATTCCAACTTCAGCTGTCCCAGAATGGCCGGACCAAGGTCATCGCTCTGGGGACATCGACCAACTTTGACAAGCCCGTCGGTCCCACGGTTCGGGTGACTAGCCCCCTCCTCCCGACACCCTCGCCAGCCCCAGATTTTGAACGCATCTCGGCGCACCAGCCCGACCCTCACTGGCTGCCAGGCCGTATTGTGGGCGAGGTCCTTACCTTTACCCACCGAATGCTGGTCCTAAATCCACGCGCCGGCTTCCCTGCTCAGGGGATCTGCGACGCATGGAATGGCTTCATGGAAGACGAGCGTATGGATGCCACCTACCTCGCCATGATGACCGACGTGATCCCTTCCATGTCTGACACGCTGCTGCGCAACGGTGGGTTGTACGACGCGCACGTCTTTTTGGAGAAGCTCCGGCTCTGGGCCGAAGAGCACCCCGGAATCCCCGCCAGTGTGCCCAATACGCAAGCCGAGGCCTTGCAAGCGACAACGTACAACTGCACCATCACCCTGGATTTGGAATTCAAGCGGCGTGTCCCGCCAGAAGGACTGCGTTGGATATTTACAAGAACCACTACCAAGGTGTTACAGGCTGGTAGGATGGATGTTGAGATCACTATATGCGACGAGGACATGGAGTATCTCTGTCTCGCGCGTCAACTCATTCTGGTTGCTGAAGCAAAGAGAAAATTCCGCTCCAATGCCCCTGCATCAGCACTCTAAACAGCTTGAAAGGTCCAGGAACAGTTGGAATGCCTTGAACTATGGGGAAATTGACAGGGATTCAGGATAATTGGATGTAGGAATGGCTTGGCGTGAGATCTCTTGCGCCGACTGTTGCGCGTGTTAACTGTATATATTCTTGTGACTCAACTTTTACACTGTTATGCTTTTAATACAATGACACCAGGTTGGTATAATTTCCCCTAATTCTTCAAATCTGTGACATGATTGCACCAAGATCGGACATATCGGCTCCCATAACACATAATTATGACGGGCATCAAGTATAAATACAAAGCGATCGCAATCATAAACCACGAAGTCCAGCTGCGAGGCCCAAGGAAGGGATATTCGGCATTGAAGGCCAGCTATTCAATAGCCATTTCTCTCTTCAGCCGCTAGCAGAAACTTGGTCCACCGATGCTGTCTCCTGTAGGCGGACAAAGCCACCTGTATTATTAGTATCGTCCCCGTAGATCTTCCTCGTAGGAGTCATGAGAATAACAGTGTGTCCATTTTTGGAATTGCCGGGAGATATGTCATATGAGCCGCTTGTTTTAGTCGACCGGCTCTTGCCGGTGGCTAAGACACCCGTCTTCATGTACACTGCACGTACAAGAGGTCGAATACCCGGGAGGCAAGAACAAATGAAGTAGGCACAAGGTTCGATAATGGTGTACAAGTTCGTATCCACTCCCAGATATGTTAGGTCGGATTCCAGGTCTACCGTGTAGAACCCGACAAACCGGATGACAGCCGTGATGATACCCCTAGACGCGCATACGCAAAATATAGGTTAGAAAGAAGGGATATGTTATATCAGGACAATCTAAGAGTTTCTGCCGGTAGGTAATTGAACTGGAAATATCTACTCACAGACTTCCGGCCAAGAATGTGACTAAGAGTCCGAACTTTCTTACTGGGCTTAGCTGCAGCCGATAGAGAGGCGAGAGAGGCAGGATGAGAATGGCCAAGTCAGTTAGAATATTCGGTATGCTGATATATCGATAGGCTGCCATCAGGTTGGCGCAGTGACCGCCAGGAATCGTCTTGTCCCACTTGAACGCGAATGGCTGGCAGATGGTAAAGGTGGCGATGAGGCCGGTGCAGACATAGTTAGCAACAACCACTCCCAGGACGATACAGGTGCCAATCCAGATTTTGCGTTCCGCCACAAACACTCTGAGATATAACAGTAGTATTGCGACCTTTGGTAGCGTTACCCCAGCCATATAGACGGACTCAGTCGCTGTCTGGAGCTTAAGAAATACCCCGATGACAGTTGGATCGGTGATCATCCAGTAGGCGAAATGTCTTCCGGCACCTCCTATCTGGACAAATACTGTGTTGTAAAATTAAAAGTTTAGAACATTAACCATTTCTCAGATTCGACGGAACTTACAAATGCAGAGAATGCATGATCCTAGGGAGAAAAGATACGAAATTGGGTACAATACCCAAGTCTCGAGGCTATTGCGCTCTGCAAAGAAGAATCGGGAAACGTTAAAGAGGACATACACGACAGTGATGAGAACAATAATTGCGATAGAGCCATCCATGAGCTTCTGGCCATTGTACTCAGCTAAGTACTCTGGCGGTAGAGATGTGAGATTCCCTGTGGTGGACATGGTGCGCTGCTGGTCCTCTTCGAAGAGGCATACCTCGTGTGAACAAGAAGAGATCGATTTTTTCTCTCCTGACTGGAACGTCCGGTATATGCTTTGCGGGTCCCTAGGCTTCCTGGCCCCAGATGGAACGCTGCTAACCAGCCACAATCGTTAACCAGAAATCAAAAGTTCCGTTACCCGCCGGGGTGTGTGGGGGGTCTAGGCTCCAACAGGTTACACGACAGCCGGGAATTTTCATTCCGTGGTGTGCAACGCGGTGCTGCAGAAGGGCCGAGCCCATTTCGAATGGTAGCTGCCGGCAGCTGTACCGTAATGCGCGCTCGTGTGGTCCTCAGCATCCGCAGGGACGCTTGAGGGCCTTACCATCGCAAGCTACCCCATATCGGCAGCATGAGATACTAACCACTGTGTAATTGAATGTATAATTGGAACGCCTCGCTTAGGATTGATCAATTGGTTTATCAGAACATTGTCCCAATAGCTCCTCATATCAGTTGGTATTGTCGTATTAAAAATAGGGGCAAGCAACACAATGTGTAGGGTATAGCATCAGCTTCGCGAGTCGAATGCGCCTGTTTGCTTGTGCAAGCTTGGTTTGTATCTACTAGTTAAGGCGGAGAAGGCGTTGGAGTATATATAAGAATGATAGGTAGAACTCGGTGGGAACCAGATGTCAGGGGCTGCATGAAGTTGAATCTGGAAATGGAGCTTAGGAATGTCTCTTAATAAGGATATCGAAGATTGGCCTTCTACAATGGGCACAGGGAACTTATCATAATCGAATAAAAACATTCTGCCCTTTTCTGGATTATATTGTCAAGAAAAACAACACTAGAATTATGCTAGTGTAATTTCCTTCCACATCGGCCCCGGGCTCAAGCTACGGACCACAGATTCTGCCGATATATGTCCAATCCCGCGCCGCTGGGCGACACCCTGATCCCATTTGAGGCATATAACAAAATAAGAAGTGCCCCAATCTCTGCCCTGAATATCACCTATCGAAAGCAGGGCAACCTCAAACAACTCTCCATCAAAGAAATTAGTCTCTCCGGACCCATCCATCGCGAGCCTGCCGCACTTCTGGCCGTCGGCGTCGACTAGCGAGCACGTACCCAGAAGACCGTTTGTATCGGACAATTCGAAGACTGCAGTTACGGTCCAGAACTCAAGCATCGGGTACTTCGCTTTGGGTACATTGTCTTCAAGTTGCATTACCGAAAGCTGGCTAGGAATCGTATCGAGGGGTGGATTGCCAAGGGAGAAGGCGAGAGCAAAATATTCTCGCTTTCGGTTGTCGTCCGTTATTGGAGTAGCATGCGATGACGTCCAAGATCGATCGACTATTCTAGGCGGAATCCTCTCATATCTTCCCTGAGGATCTCTGGTATACCATACGATCCAGGTGCATTCATCATCCCAGCTATCCTCCCGCGTATGAACAGGTTCGCTGGGACCGAGCTCCCATGGCCTGCGGTGTGGGACAATCTGGTCAAGAAAGATAACGCTGCCGGTCCAGCCGGCCCAGGAATAGCTTGGGAAGGCCTCGCGGCGTTCTAGCGGGAACTGAGCGCGGCTGAAAAGTAAGTAGCCGTCCAGAAACGAGGCAGGCATCCCCTGGAAGAATTCATGTCCTGTTGACTGAGAGTATCGCCGCATAATCCCAGTCATCGCCCGGATAGCATCGTTCTGGTCTGTCATGGAACGTCTAGTGTATGCGTGCAGCACATACATGAAGGTCGATTTAGGGCTGCGTTGAATGGCTCCCCGCATCGATGCATTTCGGTTGGCTTCCGAATACCATGAGGCGGACAAGTTGAAAGCAACCGAGTCTAAACAGTTCTCGGAAATAATGCCTCTGTAGCAGCGGAAGTATATCCGACCATCAACAAAGTACAACACCCGCGAGGAGAGGATCTGCTCCTGAAACCTAAAATATTCACAAATCTCAGCTAACTTTTGGGCCTTGTCTGATAAACCGGTCTTATTGAAGAACTCACGTCCATGCACGAGTGCTATACGAAGTCGATTCGAGGAGTACACCAAGTGGTCTGTATATGGTGAGATGCAGACCAGGCAGGACCTCCTGAGTCTGGGGATATATAGTCCGAGAGCCAGGCTGGACCCCGGGGAGACCTGCGTTCGCATCCGGCCCGGATGCCGCCGCAATCGTAAAAATAGCCTTCTCATAGATTAGGTTCATCACTCCTATGCCAGCCTGTTTGTCTTTATCATCATTTTGTATGAGGCAGAGAGCATCGACCCAAAGATAGGTCTCACCAAGTCTCTCGACAAGGCAAATAGCGTCCTGGATTGTCCGTGGTAGCATATCCCAGGCCTCATGGAGTGCCCCAGTCTTCATCAATTCGGTCTTGTTGGCATTCGAGAGTCCCAGGGTCGAAACTGACCCCCATACATAGCTCAGCGCAACGTACCGGCAAAGCCGCTCTTTCTCTACAATGCAAGCCCTCTTCACATCGATCAAGCGCATAATTTCTAAGCCGGGAAATGCGGAGGGAAAGTCCAGACGTGGGTCAAGGCCCTCATAGCAAGTGCCATGTGATAGCTCGCAATCTGACAGCCAGCGGAGCAGCCTTTCGTAGTCAACTATGGGTCGAGCCTCTCGGAGGCAGTAACAGCTCGGCCGCGGCGGAATCAGTGGGGGATTGTGGACAAAACCGAGGGAGACACCCTTCAATGGGCCTTTATCTAAAAGCACCAGTTGGAGGTCCCAGCAATTCGAAGAGTATGTCGGTACGTAGCGCCAGTACAGTCCTATCTCTTGACTATGGAGAAACTGGACATCCTCAGTCTTCTCCACAATTTCAACCGCAGTCGTTACAAGTGTGCAGACTGGACAATTGCGGCGTCTGATTTGCCCTAGAGAGCCAAGTCTGAACATAGTATTTTCAGACGTGTCCTCTAGCTCGATCCTCGCGGTTCCGAAGGGTGGTTCTTCCGCATTGAAGGGAATAGAGCTACACATAGCACATAGTTTCTTGCAGGGTGCCACGGCCGTCGAAGGCTCGGTGGATAGCGTGTGATCTGTTGCAAGAACACTGCTGTGACTGACGCGAGTTAATGTCGGAGGTAGAGGTGTAGTTTCCGCTAGACCTTGATGCTGTAGGCTCTCGTTATACCGACTACGGTGCGGCACGAAGGGACGGCTTGCGGAGGAGTGTTCCGAGATACTACCGCCACGTACGCAACTGCGCAACGGCAGGCGCTGTAAATACTTCTGATCAGTTTCAGATGTCGGCATGGCTCGGATGCCTCCCGAGTGAATTTTCAAAATCGCAGAGAGCAACTGGGTCGAGATCAAGAAAAGTGAATTAGCTCGCTCGCTTCGTAAAGAAAGCATCGACCAGTTGAGCTTGGAGGGAGGATGCTGGAGAAAATTCAAACTTCTGTTGGTTTCGGTGGGGTTGAATTAAGCCACAAATCTCGATGTACTAGCCCTGTGACTCGCCCAAGGCCCTCACTGAGTCTTTTGAGTCTTGGCTATATGGTCGCCCTGCACAGCCTGCCGCACACTGATGTGCGTCCCAGAGCTAATACGTACTAGCTGGTTGCTCATCGAGCGCAAGCCACCTAGCTTGGCAAGCCATCAGGATCCGCCGCCGCACACAGTTGCTCCTCAATGGTGCCAATGCCGTTGACATCGTATTTATCCTCTCAACTCAGTGAAGCTGGGCCATGGGGCCGCCTTTTATAAAACGTCCTACAACAAAACTTCGAACCGTCCTTGACAGCGCGGCAAGCTCGGTGCCAAGCGAAAGCTACATCTGGTCGGAGTATCCATCCTCCATTTCGAAAAGCCTGTCACTGACTATCATTTCTCCTATTCAGTTCTTCTCATCTGGGACTACAAATATACGAGTCTCAGCTCCCTCTCTCTGCAAGTTGATGGGGAGCTTGTTCACCTTGAAGTAGTTGACCAGGTCACCAGCGAATAGTGTATCAATCATGGCAGGGGCAACGAGATTAGTTCAGGAATTGTAAGTTGGCGCCACCGTTTGGAAAGACCTAACTAGGCCAACCAACTCATGGTTGCCACCACCATGGGCGCACACAGGTGTCTTGTCGATATAGTTACCCACTGTACGAGACGATGACCACGATTGACTAATCAAGTATCTGGGAGATAGGGATATGACACTCATGTGACCACTTACTGAGTGAATAGTGAATAATAATATAAATAAGTAATAAATAGTAATATGAATAGGTAGTGAATAGTAATGTGAATAATGAATATTAATGAAGGAGTTAGGGGCGAGGTAGGCCCTAGGCGAACCTGCCAATATATAGATAGTTTTGTATAAACGCAAGGCATTGCAGCCATTCTTGCTAGATATTTTGTCGCAATTCATCTCCATGCTGCCCCTAAGATAGTTGCTAACCGATTGGGGGGGGGGAGGGGATAAAGAGGACTCTACTCATGCCCTAGAGTTTTATGAAGTTACAGCGCGAAGCACAGCATTAGATATAGAAGAAGCTGCCGAGTAAAATCCAGTAGCGGGATCTTCGGTGCAAGAGCATGGCGCGTGGAAGGTTGACACTTATGGGTAGATATGATGCGGGTATACACAGTTGAAAGGACTCCTGATTACCTACCCAAAACACACTTGGTCATTCCTCCAACCAAAGGACGTCCGGAACACACCATTTCAACTAGGTAGTCCTCCCTTCTACTGCAGACACTCAACAAGCGTCTTCAGATGCTGGCGTGGCAATAATTTCGTTGACTCAACAACGATGTCTCCCCAGTGACCGGCTTACCTTTACTTTCTTCGAGCCCCTCATTGGTGTGTAGTAAAATATCCGAATCTGGAGTTTGCATTGACCATATAAGCTACTAGGAGCCGAAGCCAAGCTCACTTGGCGCTCCGGCGGGATCGACAAGACGCCAATCTACATGATTTAGATCGGTGCCTTACTGGACCAATATATACATGTCCTATTGAGGGAAGGGGCGGAATACTTTAGTCGCTGGCGATGGTGCTACTGACGCAGCCGGAAAGTCTGCAGATATGCCTCATTTATTAGAGCTTAACCGTGAGCGAACAAACGGGGATGAAAGATTCCGAATGGCCCCCAGGAGGAATAAGAAAAAGGAAAGAGGGTCTGTTAGCTGTTTTTGCATCTCCAAGAGGTTGCAATGAGTGGATTTCAGACGATTGGGCTTGGAAAGGCTTATTCTTCGGTAGTCGCCTTCAGCCAAGGCACGAGATTGGCTCGGCCCCCTGCAAAGGGCCGCAGCAAGGCAGCTATCCGCGCATAGCTTGACGGCGGCCTACGAATACTCTGGCGCGGGAGCAGCAGCATACAAACTACGTGGTAGGAGGCCCTTCAGCCATGTGTTGACGTCAGCCCACCGACTTTTGCGCCTCGTACGTTCGTTCAATGGTCGTCGGGTTTCACCAAGCTGCGTGCCGGCCTCGGTGGCACTCCGAAAAGAAACCATGTTGACATGTGCTGAAGGCTGATTGGGGGGACGCGCCGCAAAAAAGCCAATTGCCCTCCGCCAAGCAAGCTCTAACACCGTTGCTAGGACCATCCGCCATGGTCGGATGCCTCTTGGCGCGCAGAGGGAGGGCTTGCCAAGCTGCGCGGCCCCCGCTGAGGCCTTCATCGACGGGCCCAGGGGAAATTTGCCCACTCTAGTTAGAGTAACTGGGCCATACAGCAACTTGCTTGGCAGCTTGGCGCACGCTGGAGCAACGGCATTTTCGCCTGCTTTCAGTGACCTGGCTGACTGGGATGGGCAATCGGCAGCGGTCGCACGTCACCAAAAAATTAACCCACAGGCATACAAGCCCAAACAATGGCTTGGCGGAGAAGGAGGCCTCCGTTTTGTGTATTTTCTTGGCGCCGTTGGATCGTGGAGGTGTTACTCCCTCGAAGGTGTGTGCCTTCCACGCGCGGGTCATTCATTACTCGCGGTTTGTGCTAGAAAGAGGGTATTGGCCACATAACTCTGAAGCAATGCAGCTGGCTGCGCTCGACCGGCTGCGACTTATCTGACGCGCACCACGCCAACGTCGCAGTTGTTGCGCATTGTTGTTGACTTGGAAATTCACACAGTTGTTCTCCAGCGCGTAGCTCAACATGGCCGACAACGCCTCCGGCTCCAGCAAGACGGAGACGGCCAATGAGGCCGGACACGAGGCCTCGGAGGCACCGACCACCTCAGCTCCGTCCCAGAATGACGCCAAAGGAAGCCATGGGAAGTTTCAATTGGATCTTCAAGACGCCTTCACTCCTGACCCCGGCACCGAGGATATGTTTGCTGTCTCGGATAACAAGTTCGCGTATTCGCCCGGCCATCTCTCCAAGCTACTCAATCCCAAGAGCTTACACGCCTTCTATGCCCTCGGGGGCCTCGCTGGGCTGGAAAAGGGCCTCCGCACCAACCGTTCTACCGGCCTCAGCGTTGACGAAGGTGTCCTGGATGGAAGCGTCGCGTTCGAGGAAGTTGCTGCAAAGGGCGCCCCCAAGTATGGCGAAAACGGAGACACTGTGCCGGTGCCAAAGCCAGACCATGTAGCACCGGTCATTCCAAAGGCGAGCGAAGGGGGCGCGTTCACCGATCGGACAAAAGCATTCGGCATCAACAGGCTGCCCGAGAAGAAGAGCAAGACGATATTGGAGCTCGCGTGGATCACATACAACGACAAGGTCCTCATCCTGTTGACGGTCGCAGCAGTGGTCTCACTCGCGCTTGGTCTTTACCAGACCTTCGGAGTGCAGCACGAAGAGGGCGAACCTAAAGTGGAGTGGGTTGAGGGCGTTGCTATTATGGTGGCCATCATCGTTGTTGTGGTCGTCGGAACCGTGAACGACTGGCAGATGGAGAGGCAGTTTAACCGACTGAACCAGAAGCACAACGACCGAACCGTAAAGGTGATCCGCTCCGGAAAGTCCGTCGAGATCCCCGTCTTCGACATTGTGGTAGGAGACGTGATGCACCTGTTCACCGGCGATCTTGTCCCTGTCGATGGTGTCTTCATCCAGGGCCACGCCGTCAAGTGCGACGAGTCGTCGGCGACGGGCGAATCAGACCTTCTTAAGAAGACCGGCGCAGATGAAGTCTACGCCGCTCTAGAGGCCGTGCAGAAGCAAGGGACCGCCTCAGAAGCCATTGAGAAGCTCGACCCGTTTATCATCTCGGGAAGTAAGATCAACGAAGGAACTGGAACCTTCTTGGTAACGGCCGTCGGCGTCAACTCTAGCTACGGACGGATCACGATGGCAATGCACACGGAACAGGAGGATACGCCTCTTCAGAAGAAACTCAGCGGCCTCGCCGACGGAATCGCCAAAATCGGTGGTGGAGCGGCCTTGCTTCTTTTTGTCGTCCTGTTCATCAAGTTCTGCGCCGGACTCCCGCACAACACCGATTCGCCATCGGGGAAGGGCCAGACCTTCCTTGAGCTCTTCATCACATCTGTGACGGTCGTCGTCGTCGCCGTGCCCGAGGGCTTGCCGTTAGCTGTCACCCTGGCCCTCGCCTTTGCGACGACACGAATGATGAAGGATAACAACCTGGTGCGGGTCCTCAAGGCTTGCGAAACCATGGGGAACGCCACGACGGTGTGCTCGGACAAGACCGGCACGCTCACGCAGAACAAGATGACCGTGGTGGCCACCACCCTCGGCAAGAGCACGAGCTTTGGTGGCACCGATGCACCGTTAGACGACGAACCGAAACCCTCCGATGCCCCCGCTGTCGAAAAGACCGTTGTCGAGACCGTCCCCAACGTCCCTGTCGCCGAGTTTGTTGCCTCAATCGGTTCGCCGTTAAAACGGATGCTTATCCAATCGAATGCGGTCAACTCCACGGCTTTCGAGGGCGACGTCGATGGCGAGCAATCTTTTGTCGGTTCCAAGACAGAGGTGGCCCTTCTGACCTTCTGCCGTGATCACCTCGGCGCTGCGCCGGTCCAGGAAGAGCGGTCCAACGCACGCGTCGTACAGGTAATCCCGTTCGACTCTGCGAACAAGTATATGGCAACGGTCGTGGAGTTGCCGAACGGTCGATTCCGAGCATACGTGAAAGGCGCGTCCGAAATTCTCCTCGTAAAGTGCACCCAGGTTATCGCCGATCCGGGCGCCTCGAGCGACGACATCCCCACTACCGAGTTGACAGACCAGGATCGTGAAATGCTCCAGCAGACCATCACCTCGTACGCGGGACAGACGCTTCGGACGATCGGCTCTTCGTACCGCGACTTCGACAGCTGGCCGCCGCCGGAGCTGCAAGGCAAGGAGTGTAACGCCGCCGAGTTCAACACCGTTCACGAAAACATGACCCTGGTCGCCATCTTCGGCATCAAAGATCCGCTGCGCCCGACCGTCAAGAAAGCCATCGAGGACTGCCAACGTGCTGGCGTCTTCGTGCGCATGGTAACCGGAGACAACATCCTCACCGGGCGGGCCATCGCCAAGGAGTGCGGGATCTACCGCCCTGAAGAAGGGGGTATCGCGATGGAAGGGCCAGTGTTCCGTCGCAAGAGCGAGCAGGAGCTCAAGGAGCTGGTTCCGAAGCTGCAGGTGCTCGCGCGCTCGAGCCCTGAGGACAAGAGGATCCTCGTGCGGACGCTCAAGGAACTCGGCGAGACGGTTGCGGTGACCGGCGACGGGACGAACGACGCGCCTGCCCTCAAGATGGCGGATATTGGCTTTGCCATGGGCATTGCGGGCACCGAGGTCGCGAAGGAGGCTGCGGCGATCATTCTCATGGACGACAACTTCGCTTCTATCGTAAAGGGCATCTGCTGGGGCAGGGCAGTCAACGACAGCGTCAAGAAGTTCCTCCAGGTACGTTTCAGTTCTGCTTTACAACTGTACGATGACTAACCCCAGTCGCTAGTTTCAACTTACTGTAAACATCACCGCCGTGGTCTTGACGTTCGTGTCGGCCGTGGCCAGCAGCGAGGAGCAATCAGTTCTCAACGCCGTGCAGCTTCTCTGGGTCAACCTCATTATGGACACGTTTGCCGCCCTAGCCCTTGCCACAGACCCCCCGAGCCCGTCCGTGTTAGATCGCAAGCCCGACCGCAAGTCGGCCCCGTTGATCACCCTAGGCATGACAAAGATGATTCTTGGGCAGGCCGTCTGTCAGCTTGCCATTACCTTCGTTCTTCATTTCGGAGGCGGAAAGCTGCTTGGCTACAACGACATGGTAGATGGTGAGCGCCGGTTGAATTCTCTGGTGTTCAACACGTTCGTTTGGTTGCAGATCTTCAACGAACTGAAGTAAGTGATGATTTTCTCGACACACCCTGCGGCTTCCGCGTTCTTTTCCCCCCTTTCTCCTAATGTGCAAGATGACTAACCCTCTTCTTTTACAGTAACCGCCGATTGGACAACAAGCTCAATATTTTCGAGGGAATCACACGCAACACATTTTTCATCGTCATCAATCTGATCATGATCGGTGGACAGGTGCTGATCGTATTTGTTGGCGGCGAGGCTTTCAAGATTGTGCGTCTGGATGGCAAAGAATGGGGTCTTTCCATCGGCCTTGGCGCAATCTCTCTTCCCTGGGGCGCGGTGATGCGCCTTGTGCCTGACTCCTGGATGGGCGCCATCATGCCTCCAATGATCCGCAAGAGGTGGACCCCTGAGTCGGAGGCCACAGATCCGGAGGCGGATCAGAAGAGCGACGACGAAAGCTTCCGAAAGCCGCCGGTGCCTTTGAGGACTCTGACGATGATTCGCGGAAAGAGAGTAAGGACACACGTCCACCGAGGCTTCCGGGAGTACATGCATGACCAAAAGCTCAGGGTCAAAGAAAGCATGCAACTGAAGCAGTAACACACGGTGCGGCTTCCTTCGATTTCCTTGGCTACGAAATGTACAAAGACAAACTCTCGGTGCGATAATTCCCTTCCAAAATGGGTCAATGGAGTGGTAGAAGAATGGCGAGGATAGCAGCCTGCAAGGGTCTTGTTCGTTGCTCTATATTGAGACTTAGTTAAACTCTTACCTAAATTTTAAGTTCGGTATTCTATGTTCCGTACAGGACGAGAACCTATCTCGGAGCCCAAGAGTACGTATGATCGATTGTAATAAAAAGATTTGCGCGGCAATATATGCAGGTATTTGAGGCTGTTGGGAATAGTAAACTGGTCACTCTCCCGCTCCGTCGATGCGCATTTAGGATGTTGTCTTTAGTGTACCTGGGCAGCTTTGTGTCACTTTAGCATCATGTCTCCCATATTCTCCCTATCGATTGTGTCTTGGACTGGGCCTAGGTTGTCCAGATGCGAGGATCGGCCAAACTGGCGAAAAAAAAATTGTTGCCGTTGGCCGTTGGCACTCAAGCTCGGCATACATACATGAGCTTGATCAAACTAGGCGAATACCTTTATTCGTTCGGAGACCGCTGCGTAGGCGTCAGAATACGGAGCATACTATAGGAAAGAGACAACATGTCAGTAAGCCCAGCTCCACAAGTGAGGGGGTGCAACACAAGTTTCACCGCAAATATTTTCAATGACTAGGTCCCCAGCGGCAAAGGCAAGGTAGGTAGGTATCCTGGGGCAATGGGTGGCATATTGATGTTTTGGCTGCACGGGCGGGGTTCGCCTTGGCAATTCGAGCATGTCTGCATCAGATACCTAGCACAATAGGTATCTAGGACTTTTAGCTCACGATCTCGGATCACGACCGAGCTCCACGGCGGGGTATCGACAAAGCGTGCAGGCTCTTATGCGGTTCACCTCTGGCATTTGGCCTAGCCACAATAATCAAGAGCGCCGGAAGGACCATAGCAATTGTTGCCTAGAATGAAGGGAATGCCGAAGGGCTAGGGTTCGATGAATGTAGTACCTAAGTCACCAGCTTCCATCCTGCAGACCCCCTCGTGGATCGGATTGATGTGCGTCTCATAATTGTCCCCATCTGTTGGGAATTTCGTCATTCACGGATGCCGCTGCGCGGTCATACCATTTCTTGGCCTGCTGGCCCGTCTATCTGACAGGTGTTAGATATGCAGTTGCACTCAGCCGTGAGAACCAGCGGTAAGATAGCCTGAGGACCAGGCGGCAGACGGGGCTGTCCATGCACGCGCTGCCAATTGCCGGGTGGCATCGAGGACTCACGGGCGGCTACGGTGGGTCAAATGTCCTAATCGTTCCGTAAACGAATGCTGTTTAAATTTCCTGGGCTCATGTGCGTGTCACTTGACCATCCGCTGCCCGGAGCGCGAAGGAGAATGGGCCGGGCGATTTCGGATTCTGTTTTTCAGTCGCGGTGCGAAACCCGGTCGCACCCGATCGTATGACTAGGCGCCTGATTTGGGTGACATGGGGCGGTCGGAGCCACCCTATGGTCTAGATTGGACGGCCAGAATGGCCAGACTCTGTGTCCTGCATTGCCCGTGAAATTCTTTTACTTCCGGAATGCTGTGTAGCACCAGCGCTTGGCAGGATAATAAATACAGCAACGGGATGCCTAGCCCAGATCAAGATGGCATCTGGTACACCAGCCAACACATCAAGACACAAACATCACTGCACTCAGCGCTATAGACGCTTATACTACACTTTCTACCCATCTATCACCCATGCAAGGCGACATTGTCCAGCTTGAGCGCGTCACCCTTCGACTCCAGGAGGCGCACGACATGGAATATAGACCCCGAGGGAGCCGCATCGCAGATCCTCGGCTCACCCAATCGCAGGTCGCCATCTACAACGAGGACGACCTCTCCCATCTCCTCTACGCCGACCACGGCCACACCGAGCTGCACACCATTGTGCGTGAGGGCAAACCCACCCTCCACCATCCTCACCACCACGATGACTTCTCGGAGCTGCTAGACCACCCTTCTGGCACGCACACCCCGGAGTCGGAGACCAGCGAGAGCGCCATCCTCTCTGACTGCGAGTCAGACGACGACGAGAACATAATTGCTCCGTCCCCAACCCGACCCCGCGGCGGGTCTATCTGCTCGGACACTGCCGAGTACCCCGTTTTTCTCGGCAGACAGGCCGAGCCGGCAACCACCCGCCGCTCCCCGCAGCCACAACAGGTGCTAGCACAGAAGCCATGCCTGTGCAGCCACCCCAAGGCGGGGAGCGGCAAGCACGTGAAGCTCGTCCTCCCGGAGCAGCACGTCACCGAGATTGAGGGACCGATGATGTCCTGGTGGCCTGCGCCGCTGGAGACGATGGAGCACAAGTGGACAGAGGCTAAGGTCCAAGAGAAGAAGGTGGTGCCCGAGGAGCACCACGTCTCGAATATCGAAGGCCCATTAATGGCGTGGTGGCCGCCGCTCAGTTACGAGTGGAGCGAACTGTTTTATGAGTAACGACTGCATCAGGCCATCCTGGCGATTCGGCTTGGCTAGGGTACCAGTGTCTATTGATCTTTTCAGCGGCGTTTTGGCGGGGTTAAAAACGAGGCATTGGGCCAGGCCAAGCATATACTAGGGCATATCATCTCATCGTGAATATACAAGACACATACCACCTTCATACTCGTGCCATTCATTCTGCGAATGCGACTCGCCTGCTTTGTGTTGTCGTGGCGGTGGGGTACCGGGATACCCTGCCCATCTACTATCTCTAGGTAGCTTTTCACCCCACAAATCCACTTTCTCGCATAGGAGTGAGACCTATGATGCTTCGTCGTGGCTACTACGCGGTCGACAGAATCATCTGCTGTCGCCGTCGTATGATCCCCGCAGGACTATTAGATATGAACAGCCCAGTTGACCACAATAGTGCCAAGGGCACATCGAGCAGAGACTATGTAGCCAACATAGAGGAATGGGCAGCTAAGCAGCCCATTTGTGCATATGATCGCACCAATTGAGTTCGGACGATGACTTCATGTTTCGTCACCCTTGTTTCTTCGTATCAGTTCGCCATCAAATTCGCTAATCCAAAGCAGAATGGGATCTATCGACAGATATCAGGTACTCTGTGACTCCATTAAAATGTCTCGCCGTGTTCTACTTCCACTTTTCCGGTAGAAGCCTCAACTTGGTTCTCTCGAGTCATTGTAGAATTATTCTATACCTGGGCCGCACGTCGCGCCTTCTTTCTCTCCTCTCGCTCCCGAAGCTCTCTTCTCCACGCAATTCCTTTGTTCATTATAAGAAAGAGCCCCGGTGTAAAAGCGATAAAAATCGCCCCGAGAAGGAAGAATGTCCAGCCATCTCCCTATCGTCCGATCAGTGAGAGCTATTTTAAGTCTTTTGGGCAGAACAAACCATGGCATTGATCATCGGCATGATGATGGCAATTCCAACCGCGCCGACAAGGCACCTGGTAAGGTTGTTCGCAGCCACCGCAGTCCCAGCTTTTCCGGGCGTGACATCTATAAGCAAGGCATTAGATGCATTACCAAAACCTAGCCACAAATTAGTATGTCGACACCCACTCAGGTCTACAAACAAAACTTACCAATCTGTCCGGCACCGTTGAGAAATAAAAGAATACAGAGCACAGCAACATGGGCCTGCCTCTGAAGCGCAAACCCCCAGCCCAAGAATACGACTGCTGTCAGCAAATATAGTGGAATTCCCACTTCGAGCCGTGCCCTCTCAATGGGAAAGTTGGTCAGATCCTGTTGGCGGGACTTGTCCACCAAGATGCCCAGCTTAGCTGCATGCCGGCGGTAATTCCAATTCACCATCGGCCCCACGACAAATGCGGCAAAAATAGAACCGCCTGCGGTAGGTAGGTACATGAGGCCGATTGTGAGGTCGTCCATGCCATAGGCTTCCCTCAGCTGCAGTGGCATAGCGGTGGCGATGGCGTAAAAACCTGCAAACATGAGGCTGGAAAAGACGAGCAGCAGTCCAATTTCTTTCTGTAGAAGCAGCTGCAGTGAGCCTAGAAAGTTGGGAACAGGGATCCTGAGAGGTTCTAGGCGCGTTGTTGACGCCCTCGAGTTAACAGGGTGAAGACGATCTGGGTGCCTTCTTGCCTTCCACTTCGCGTTGGCGTCTTTAAGCAGCTGGTATACTGTCCTATGAAATGGATGTGGGCGAATGGACCCGTCCCCGACAATTTCCCTGCAAGTCTCCGGCAGGAACAAGAGCACACCCACGAAGAGCACGGCTCCAGTGATAGCTAGGAACCAGAAGATGGAGCGCCACCCGAGATATTGCGACAGGATACCTCCGATGACAGGGCCAAGACTAGGGGCAAAAATAATAGGGATAATGGTTATCGCGATGTACTGCCCCCTCTCGGCGCTGCTGACGATATCGGCTACCACGGCCTGGCACAGTGCTACGGTAGAGGCGGAGCCGGCCGACTGAATGCAGCGGACTACAAGCAACGAGGCGTAGTTCTTGGTCAAAGCTAACCCAATGTTGGCTAAGATATAGATCACGAAGCAGATGATGTAGGCAGGTCGCCGGCCCGCGCCATCAGCGAAACTCCCGAAGAACATAGGGGTGATGCCCTGGAAGATCATGTAGGTTGTTATCGTAAGGTTAACCTGTGATGGTGTGATGTGGAGATCGCTGGCGATAACATTGAGGGCGGGCAAGTAGATCTGGCCTGTGAGAGGAGAGATGAAGGCGGCAAGAGAGGCTCCAAGAACAATGAGGCTCTTTTGCCATCGCGAGTAGATTGAGTATCGGGGCGGCAACTGGTCTTCCACTCTGGTTGGCGGCGATAATTCCGACGTGTTAAAAGATCCCTCCTGTGACGGTGCTGGTCGTATCTCTTTGGATTCTGCACCGGTAGACGACTTCTCTTGCACAAGCTCTTCCATTCGTAGAGATGCTATGTCTAGGGAGGCCGGTCTCCCGGGAGATGCATCAAAATCCTGGACCGCATACTCTTTCTCGTACGCCATATCGCGTGATCGAATGTCAGTGGGATTCCGTTACTATGGGCTGTGGAGTTTCTCTCTAGAGTTTCGCTCTTACGTAGCGCGGCAACGGGGCCGCTACGTGGGAATATATCGGTGCATGGTTTATTCAGTCCGGGAACAAATGCCGTGAAAAGTGCGGTCTGCCTGCATGAGGTCTACCCTTAGCCCCTCCTATGCCGGTGCCCGTCTCAGTGACGCCTAGTGTCGGTCGCCGCTCCATCACGCAAGTGCGGGTTACGCCCGGCATTCGGCACACATAGAGTGGAGTACACAAGTCCGGCGCCGGCCTCGATATAGTGCTATGATTCGCAGGGTCGGCACCGTAGCGGCACCGGACACTTCCCCGTCCGGAAGCCGGCACCGTGCGGTTACAAAAGATAATGCGAAATCGCATTGGTGCGATGGTGTGATTGTGAGTGTCTTAAAAGATATCTCTAATCATTGCTTGCTTACTATTTGTGTGATCTGTAGATAACTAAATTGCTAATTTTTGGGGGCTTTTCTTCTTGTCGCTTAACTATTTCATGTTGTACAGCGTCTAACCGTTACACCAGGGTCTAACTTACGAGGTACCTAGTGGATTAGTTTCTACCTTCTTTTCCTTTCATTCAGATCTATAATCGTCGACTATTTCGCTACTGTAGACATTGATTCCCTTACTTGACCAAGTAGCACAACGTCGTCGCATTGCGAGAGCCACAGTTCTCTCCAATCTGTCTGTGACCTTATTGGATGAGACATCAGCCAATTCCCATACGATTCGAATACGAGAAAATGACTCATAAGCTCTGCCAGCTACTACCCCAACATCAGCGTTCTCATCGAACCACTCGATATAATCTACCTTAAATTATTGAATCGAAAGAAAAAAAAACATCTGTGACAATGAAGAGCTACAAAGAGATAAAATCGCGTCGGCATCGCGAACGGGTCCAGCCCACGAACGACGAGCAGAAACCTAGCATGTGCGCGTGTACTCAGGCGCTAGGGCTCCCCGAGCTTCTAGAAGAGATTCTACAATATCTTGACCAGCGGACGCTCTTAGTATCGGCACAGAGGGTGTGCCGCAGCTGGAATAGAGTCATTGGTTCTTCGGTACTACTGCAGCAGTTACTATTCTTCAAACCAATGTCAGCGACAGTCGCCACCGATGCCAGCGTATCCACGCTGAAGAATCCATTGCTTGCCGAAGCATTCTACTTGTTCTATGAACACTGCGGACGCATATCTATGGGTGCATTCGTCAAGTCTAGGCTATCCATCGCCAACATGAAGGCTGGACGCCGGTGCCACCTCGCCTTTGTGCGCCCAGAGGCATCATGGCGCCGTATGCTGGTGGCTCATCCCGCCCCACGCCGGATCGGCTACTTGCGTGGGTGCGGGAACCGGTTTTCATGGCAGCATATCGAAATGCCAGACCAGCTCCGAATGGGCCAGCTCTATGACATGGTGTACGCCGCTGTGTGGGGAGACGCAACGCCGGCACGCGGTGACCACAGAGTTTGGCTCAACTGGAAGCCACAGTTGGATGATAACCGGCCGCAACCTGCATGGTCTGGAATCCTAACACAGTGGGCGCCGTCATGGCAGCCGTGGGGCGGCCATTTCCCAGCGTTTCCAGCTTCTTGGGTTGGTAGTGTCGACTTGGTCATCTACGAGGCAGTAGCGGTGCCCCAACAAGACCCAAGGGGGTCCGAGTACCCGCTGCCGAGAAAAAAGTGCTTGGGCTCGCAGTGGGTGTTTAAGAGCCATGGCTTTGAGGCTCCAGCCCTAAACCTCGTACCACTGTAATTTGGGAACAGGCGTCATTATAGGTGTTGCTTGGATGCAACCGGTGGCTGGAGAGTTTGGAGAAGTCTTTACCAAGGCGAAAGGGCCCTAATCAGGGAAGTTTGGGCGTCACAGCGGTTATATACTTGCAGAGGCTACCATGATAATATACGGAGAGATCTAGTAAAATCTGTAAAATAATTGTTTTATGCCTTCTCGTCGTGTTCAACAGCTGCTTTTTGGCCGGAAGCTTCGACTCGGTGTGGTCGAGTCTTGGCGTATTTCACGATACTAAGAATGGACGGGCTATCTCGGAAAATTAGATCTATATCTTCCAGCCTCATACCCATGGTCTGTCTCCTGTTTAGCTTGAGCGAGCCTATGGAAGTAGCGAGCAAGGGAACATACCTCAGGGTACAGGTAGTACACAGACATGGGAATGCAGAAGCCAATGCAAGTGTACACAATGTAATACTTGAAGCCAATGCTCGAGATTGCCACGGGCGTGATCATGGTGACCACAAAGTTCCTAGGTCCTGTTAGCCGCCGTTCATTGGTAGTCTCGGCCGATGTTATCCCTTACCATAGCCAGTGGTTGGCAGTAGAAATACTAGACATCGCTACGCGAAGACGAAGTGGCGCGATCTCCGAGCAGTAGAGAAAGTTGGCGCCGAGGAAGCCGATGGGCAAGAAAAAGTTGAAGAGAAACACAAATAGGACGCTCAATACCTGGGCCGGGAAATTAGACTTGGGGAATGAAGTCGATATGGCGAGTCCCATCATGCAGCATGCCATGCCAGTTCCACTGACCATGAGGCAAGCGCGCCGACCGAAGCGGTCGATGGAGAAGAAAGACACAAAGCACGAGAGGAACTTCCAGGTAAGTGTCGCGCCCGACAGAATGCGAGATATCTCCGCAGAGAGCCCCAGGCCCTGCTGGAAGATGATGGTCGAGTATACCGAGATGAGGTTACCACCTGACATTTGCTGATAAAATTGCAACAGCAGGCAAATGAAAAATCGGAAAGCAATCCTGTCCTCACCGGACTTGAGAAGATCGAGTAGCGGGATGTCTGCAGTGTGTTCCTCTAGCGACAACTCAATAGCAGCAACGTCCGCCTTGATCTCGGCCGAGTCCTCAGAGAGGTCCTTCAGGATGCTCATCGTGATCGTAGCCTCGGTAGCACGGTTCTTAGCCATCAGCCAACGTGGAGATTCTGGCAAGAAGAAGATGGTGGCCATGATGACCAGGGAGAAGAAAGTCGGTATTGAGATCGGGGCCCGCCATGTCACCGAGCCGGTGTAGTGGAAGAACCCAAGGTTGATCCACGCCTGCAAGACGTATCCAAGGGCCATAAAGAGGCCAACTAGGACGACATGCTTGCCACGGTTCTTGGAGCTCGACAGCTCAGACTGCCACGTCGGCACCACGCCACTGAGCATGCCGACGCCCACACCGAGGATGACGCGTCCAACAACCATCTGCGCCAGTGCATATGCCGATGCCTCGAGAATTTCACCAATCAAACTTAGCAAAGCGCCGACGAAGATCACCGGCCGGCGGCCAAAGCGCTCGGCCGTGTAGGAGCAGGAAAGGCATCCCGGCAGCGCCCCAAGGGTAAAAGTAGCGATGACGAGGCCTTGTATCGTGGCGGCCGAGGAGGAGGTAGCGTGTACGGTGTCGATCTCTGGAAAGTGAGCCGTCCAGTCGGAGAGGCCAACCAGACCGCCCAGAACGGACTGGTTGTAGCCGAAGACGATATAGGCGGGACAGACGATGAGGATGATTTGGGCGAGGGTCAGAGCTTTGCCGCGAAGGCCGAAAAAGGGTTGGGATGCTGCCATGGCTTTTTGGTGCCTAGTTGTGGTCTGGGTCTGAAATGTCTGTCAACACGAGATGCCCTTGCAGCCGCTTTAGGGGCTCGGATCAGACACAATGAAGGCAGCTTTGAAAGAGACGTTGGCTCACCTATGGGCAGTGGTACACAACCTCTCCAGCTAGAGTGAATATTGCCAGAGCGTCGCATCGAGATCCTTTCCATCGGCATGGACGCGTCGATCAGCCCTTTATACCCTCGTCCCTTCTTGATACGTCTCCGGGGCCCCGTGGGGCTATATGCCTACCATGTCGGCCACCGGAATAGAGTCTTATTCCGAGAAGGGCTCCCCACTTGCCTCCCTAGTCCCCACCCCGGCATTTCGAAGTGAGCTCGATAACGTGTCCGGGCGGTCTCGGCCCAGCCAAGATGACGAGGTTAGTGTAGGATCCAGTCAGCGGGATCATGTATTAAAGGTATTTCTTTCTGGTGCACGCAGGCTGGAGCAGTGTTTACGTAAAGATACTGTACGACTTTGGGCTAGACGCAGGCAAACTGTCTTCGCGCTAGTGTACTCTACACAGACTCCAATCAAGGCCTCTCGCGCGTAGGCCCTTTAACACCAGCTGAGGTGCTACATCTGCTCTTGGAACATGTCGAAAGGGTTGTCTGAGAAAAATTCCAGCCCATCCAGTTGGTTCAGATCCTGCAGTGCGGCATCGTCAAAAACCGCGAGTCCATCCTTGGAGGGGTGCGATGGATGCGAGTTTTGAGGCGCATGAGCCAAGGCAAGTGTGTCGTCCCAAGGGTGCAAAAGCGACGTTTCCTGCTCAGTCACTATCGACTGGGTTCTTAGTGCTGCCTGCGAAAGGGAGTCTAAGAGACCTAGACACTCAGAGATTGCCGCTGTTGTTGACTCTGGTGTACGCCAACAGTTGTTGTTCTGGCCCCCGGGAGAAATTAGGAACCCCTGGGTGAGCACGGCGGCTGCACGCCGCACCAGGTCGAAACTCGACTCCAGCGACTTCCTCGCCAAAGGTTAAACCTGGCCGATAGATGAGCATCAAAGCAATGTTCGACATTAGTGGTAGCCAAATTCGCGCAACTGGTTCTTCCTGGGATCCTTTAAATGTTGTAACCCCGGAAATGAGAAGACCGTCGCTATTAATAGTGGCGCCTAACTGGTTGGCAAACTGCTGATTCCAGGAGCGCAGTTCGCCGCTCAGTTTGGCCATTTTTGCTGGTCCTTCACGGCGATGTGTTGTTGTGTACAACTGATCCAGAATGCCGGAGAACACTCGGCTGAGGTGCACCAATGCGATGAAGTCTCTTACTTGTGTCGTCTCTCCAGGCAGGGGAAACAAAAGCTGCGCCGTATCGATGTGTTCGAGCTCGCAGTCTACGGGATAGTCGGCATCGAGATCGCTGTCGTTGATCAGCTTTGGCAGTCCGTGGCTGATGGCCGTCATTCTGATCCTGTTAATGTACCACACCACGGCTACCAAGGGTGTCGATCAAGAGGACATTCCCGTACTTATCGAAGAGGTAAATCCACCACCATATTCTTCTCCGAATCTCATTCTCCCCTGCACTGAACTTGAACCGCCGTGTATGTCTCTGAAGCCCGAGTGACTGTCCTAGCTGGACTAATATCCCATTGATGTGCGCCATGGACTGATGCCGTCCCGTAAACTGTATGTATAGCGAAAGTAGGACCAAAGCCTGAAGGCTCAGTAGATCGCCTCGAATCATTAATTGTGGTAGTACCGAGTTGACAACTGTCATATAATTGTGGGAATCTTGGTCTGAGATGGACAGAGGAGATCCTGGAATGACAGTGATGGAGTTGATGAGTGTGATGAGAGCAATCTGACAGAACATCAAGTTATCCTCTTCGATCCGAGGTGGCATGCCGCGGTGTGCTCGATCAAGAGCCGCAGCAAGATGCCTAGAGAGGTCTCCAGTGACCACAACGGGACAGATGCAAGACCAGCAGGTGGAAAATAGTCTAATCTGCTTCAGATAGTATGATAGAGGGTGCGAGAATCTGCTCGCTAAGCCCGGCGTGGCGGTGCCCATGGCCATCGTCGAGTCCCGCGTCAAGAGGTGGTGACTGGTACAAGGCACCAAATGCAGTGTGAATATGCTCTCGGGGAAATTTTCCATGGCTAGCATCTTGCTTCGCAGCGTCTGCTGCACAGAGAGGACAAAGTGCACGCCCGTTGTCGACCCGGCAAACCGGCTCACGCCGAGGCTGTCTTGGACAAGCCTGCCCATATGCTTGATCAGAAGGCCCGATGGCGGCGGGGCGACACTGCGGCGATATTAGATATCGTCTAGTGATGCTAGAAAGATAGTCGCAGGCTATCCACTTACAGTCCAGTTCGGGCATGGCCGTCATTTCCCTCGGGAGAGGTTTGGTTGAGGACTTCTTGAATTTGTTCTGTAAGAGAGGAGTTGGCCTCTTCTAGGGTGGCCAGCCGACGACGGAGGCTTTCATTCTCGTCTCGCAGATCCTGTGCTTGGGCAAGACTAGATGCCTTGAACCCACGGAGCTTGGTCTTTCTGCGGAGCTGGGCCGACACAATGCATTGCGCGCTGGCGGTGACGCAGTTGGTACACTACATCGAGATCAGTGCACGGCTGCATCCTGCTTTAGGTTTCTGCCATGCGGCCAGGGATTTAGGGATCCTAACGTTGGGGACAAGGCCATCGCACTTAATCTTCTTCCTGTGCGGAGGGAGGGTCAGCATGTCGCCATTTCCCTTCGACTGCCGCAAAGAGCTCACTGTCGACATCGGTCACTAGAGATGTAAAGTTAGTGGACCCCTGCACACTATATCCCGAGTTGCAGGTCGACAAACCAAACCTGACCCTCCCCCACCGTAGATATCGACCGAGCCGCCGTGGAGCCGGTCCCAGGCGAGACGGCATCCGGCGAATCGCCTGAATCCATGTTGGGCGGCCGCCCCTCCGCCCGTGATTCAGCTCCAGGTAGAATCAATTGTTATGGAGAGCTCCGGGCCGGCGATGAGAGTAGGCTAGGTAGTAACGCACATTCATCGAAAGACTTTTCCAAGATGGCCGGCCAAAGCACCTGATGGCCCCAATGGAGAAGCCGCTGGCAAACCCCGGCCCCAACGGTTGTTTTCGACGTCAGGGATCCACATTCTGTGGAGGGCATGAGAGTAGTCGCGGGGGTCTTGTGGGGTTCAGCCTTCGGAATAAGCGACTATTCCGGCGCGGACGCGACTCAGCGCCACTCCTTACCACTATTCCGTAGAACCCCTGGACCTCTTATACACCGGTGCCAGTCTGCTGGGCCAAGACCATAGGAACACCTGACCAATATCTATATCCGGTATCCAGAATCCTCCCGTATCAATCTTAGGGCTTCTTTTTATTAAGAAGTGATAAGGCAGGACAAGGGAAAGAAGAGTCAGGAGTGAGTTGGATAAACAGCCTGCATACCTGGTCACCCACCCCACCATATCTTGGAAACACGATGTCAATCTCAGCGCTGGATTCTCGGGTATTTCGTAACCTCTTTGGGACACAAGAGATCCGCGACATCTTTACCGATGAGGCCTATGTGCAGCGCATGGTAGAGGTTGAGGCAGCTCTTGCCCGTGCCCAATCCAAGGTCGGCATTATCCCCGCAGAAACTGGAAAGGTCATTACCGATGCTTTCAGTGCACTGTCCCTCGAGTGAGCCTTTCCGGACACCCTTTTAACCTTACTTAATTCATGCTAATACGAAATACAGCTATGAGCTGCTTGGCCAGCAGACCGACATTGTCGGATACCCAGTCCTGCCGCTGGTGGAGCAGCTGGTGCCTCAAGTCCCCAGCGATATGGCAAAGTATATCCACTGGGGCGCCACAACACAGGACATTATGGACGATGCCTCAATTCTCCAGATCCGCCAGGGACTTAGGATCGTGAAACGTGAGCTGAACGAGCTAGTTGGGATCCTCCAGCTGCTGGCGAGCCGGTATCGTGACACGGCTATGGCTGGCCGAACCCACCTCCAACACGCCCTGCCTTGCACCTTCGGTTACAGGTGCGCCGTGTATTTATCCAGCATCATTCGGCACGTTGAGCGTCTCGGAGAGATAGAAAAGAGGTGTCTCTGCGTTCAGTTTGGTGGTGCTGCCGGCACGTTGGCTTCCCTCGGCACCGACGAGACCCCGCTCAAGGTGAGGGCACAGCTGGCGGCTGAGCTCCAACTTGATGACCCTCCCATCACATGGCACGTCGTCAGGGACAACATTGCTGAGATTCTAAACTTCCTCGCCCTGGTAGGGGGGTCACTGGGCAAGATTGCGTACGACCTCATCATCATGTCCTCGAACGAGCTCGGCGAGGTCGCGGAACCCTTCGTCCCTCACCGCGGAGCGTCCTCGACGATGCCCCAAAAGCGCAATCCCATCTCCAGCGAGGTCATATTGGCAGCTTCTAAGCTCCTCCGCGCCAATGCCGGCCTCGGCCTAGACGCTATGGTTGTCGACTTTGAGCGCGCGTCGGGGCCGTGGCACCTTGAGTGGGTCGCCGTCCCTGAGGCGTTCGTCCTGGCCGTTGGGGCCCTCCATCAGACCAACTTCGCCATGGGCGGGCTGGTGGTCCATGAAGAGGCAATGATGAATAACCTGGCCTCCACCAGGGGCCTGATCGTCGGGGAGGCTGTGATGATGGCGCTCGCGCCCTTCGTAGGGCGCCAGAACGCCCATGACATTATCTATGCCGCGTGCAAGGAATCCATTGAGAACAAGACCGGCCTCCTAGACGTACTGAAGGCTCGGTCCGACGTCACGGCGAATCTGAGCGAGGAGAAGCTCGCGGCGCTTTGCGACCCAACCAAGTATCTCGGAGTCAGCCAGTTGATGGTCGACGGCATGGTTAAACTGACAGCTAAATCGCGAACCGCCAATCGGACAAACGGAGTAAATGGTCACTGACCTTTCGCATAAATATAACTGATACCACGGAATCTCTAGTCCTGTTTGAGATAGTGAGCGGAATGAGAGGATGATAATTAAACCTATAGGGACCATCCGCATGAAGAACAGAAACACGACGCTCAATGCCTGGGCTGAGAAGTCGGGCGCCGGGGACGAGGTTGATATGGCAAGTCCTATCTTATAACCTACCACACCAATTCCGCCCTCGGTATTGGGCTTTCTCCAAATAAGAGGTGCTAATTCTAGCTACGTAGGTGATCTAGGATCGCGTCGTATTAGCCACGGTGTCCATAGTGGCGTTGAGCTCTGGGGATTGGATTCATTTGATGGTGACGGAGGGTTCCCCCGATTCCAATCTTAGGGAGCGAGTACCTAGCCGCCACCAATCTACGACTCCTCTACCGATCTTTTGCCAAGAAGTAGTATGTACAACGCCAATTACCGTCCCCGATGGAGTTATTATTATGGCCTATGGGAGTGAGTTGGCGTAGTCATCCCCTTTCCCCTCCCCCCTCTTCCAGTATGCATGTGAACTATTAGATAATAGTGTGCACCAATAGAGGCCGTTATGACTTCAAGGGTGTGTGCGCCAACTGTTCGCGCGCTGCTAGCTCTGACAAGCTCTGCCAAACTGGAGGCCTACAGTGGCCTCTCATTGGATTGCGTTTACGACCCGTTCATTGCTGCCAGTTCTGGATAGGCATCTTGGTCATTGCAGGAGCTCTCTGAAGCCATTGAAATTGCGGAAAACTAGACAGGGAGTGTATAAGGTTTTTAAATCTTTCGCGGCGCTGGTTTACCTATTTCAACCAAAATTCACCGATACCTAAGGTACCCAGGCTATCGGATTGCCCACCACTCCTACTGAAACACTAAGTTCTTTGTGTGAACCTCAAAACACCCTGTCTGGCCGGCACCCTAAGCTAAACATGCAGTTGTCTTTAGAATATCATGGCACTGTTCTTTTTCTACTCTCGGCCGTACTGCTTTTGCTCTGGTTCATAATCACAAGTTTCATCTCTTGGTATCGATTACGACGTGTTCCAGGACCGTTCTTCGCGTCTGTTTCATACCTATGGATCGCTCGGGCCATATTATCCTGCCGTATGGATAAGGTCTGCATCCGGTTGAAAGAATATGGTCCCCTTGTGCGCATTTCGCCAAATGTCTTACTTACTCACGATCCTGCCACATTACGGCAAATTTGGGCAGCGAGAACGAAATATGGGAAAGGGATGTGGTACAGGACCACTAGATTTGAAGCTAATAATGAACACCTGTGAGAAATCATTGTTCTACTGAATCTATCCTACGATCTGAGGATTAGATATTCGGTAGGGTTACGAAGTGGAACTACTCGTGGCCCCTCGACGACGTCCTAGAAATGGGGTACCTAACCAAAACCATCTTAGGCAGAGTACTCTTGACCTTGGACTCCACGATAGACTCAAAGCTCAGGTCGCTAATGGATACAATGGCCGCGACAATGTCGATCTAGAAGGGTGTGTTGATACGCAGATTTCAAGTCTCATTGGCCTCATTCGTCGTGACTATCTGTCTCGTGAAAACGAAACTAATGCGGCCGATTTCGTCCGGCTTATCCGCTATCTTGGGCTCGATATTACATCACACGCCGGTTACGGACAGGAATTTGGCTTTCTTAAGGCCAATGACGACTTGTTTGGTTTGACCAAGGCGTTTGACGAGTTCGCCGTTGCTGTAGCTCTGACCCAAGAAGTTCCTCTGCTTCGTCGCCTGACATTTTCGTCGCTTATGGATCGATTCTTACCTCGACCAACGGATGGTAAGGGTCTTGGTAGGATTATGGGGTGAGCAGCCGAGCTTATTTCATGATGATCCTAGGACACCAGACAATTTACTGATCGAGCCAGCATCGTACACGAGATAATCGACAGTCGATTCCTCGATAATGACAACAGTCATAAAGATATGATTGTATGTGCCATGCTCAAGTAACGTACAGAACTCTCCTGAGTCTGATAGGGGTCATTCATGCGGCATGGTCTCACTCGACGGGAGTGCCATGCAGAATCCATCCTCCAGTTGCTAGCAGGTTTCGAAACAACTGCCCAAGCGATGCGAGCAACACTGCTCCATATATTTGGGACGCCTCGGGTCTACCAGCGCCTTAAAGAGGAGATTCAAGCGGCAACGAGAAGTGGGCGAGCCTCTTCACCAATCAAGCACAGCGAGGCTAAGAATTTGCCGTATCTACAAGTATTTAACCACAAGAATATCGCAGAACATAGCAGTTCGGCTAAGCTTTCTGAACCAGGCCGTTATCTACGAAGGGCTTCGGATGCGACCTCCTGTGCTGTTCGGCCACCACAAGCAGGTCCCACCGGAGGGCGACACGATTAATGATATATTCGTTCCGGGTGGCACTGATATCGGGCACAATTTTCTCGCCATGATGCGCCTTGAGGATATTTTCAGGAGCGACGTCGAAGTCTTCCGCCCGGAACGTTTCATGGACAGTGACGAGGCAACTAGGACTGAGATGCTTCATACGGTTGAACTAATCTTTGGCGGTGGACGTTGGTCGTGCGCCGGAAAGCAACTCGCGTTTATCGAATTGAACAAGATTTATTTCGAGGTAAGCAAAGTCAGACCCGTGGTCCAATCTTGTCTAATGTCACGAAAACAAAATAGCTACTGCGAGTCTTCGACTTTCAACTGGTATTCCCCGGTAAGGCGTGGAGCGAGGAGTCCGTCGTTCTCTGGATGCACAAGGATATGTGGGTGAGAATCACTGAGACAAGCTTGAGCTTTGATTAAAGAATCCTGAGAGGGCCGCCAAGACAGATAGTTTTGGCTGCATTTTCGTTCGGTTTATTAAGGACCAAAGCAAACCACCAAGTAGTCCTAGCCTATTATTCATCACGTTACTCTCACTCCAGCCACTATCCACTCTTTCCTCACCTCTATTATACTTATTCTTACTGTTTAAAGCAGTGTATTAATTCGGATATTACTCCCGCCAAGATTCTGTGTAAATGGAGGCAGCCAAGTATTGGAGGACTCGGACATTCAAGCCTATGACCAACCGCAAATCGGCTTAACCAAAAATACTACATTGAAACATTCGGGTGCTGTCTCCGACCACTCATTGCCTAAAACCAGTCCGGCATTAAACCACTCTGCGTAAATGGGGCAGAAATTCCAAACATCCCGATGCCACGCTCCATCCGCCAAACAATACAGTTCTTTGAAGCCTCCTGGAAACTTGCCACTAGATTCCCGGAGAGAGCAACGAAGATAATTGTACCCATTGAGCCGTATTTCGTCGCGGGTTATCAGGTGGAAAATTTGAAAGTAGCCAAAGTAGTCAATGTTGGCAAAGAGGGTGCCATTACTGTGTCGGGTGATTAGTCTCCCATCGGAGTCGAGGGAGAATGCTGTTGCCGCCCCAATGCTGTCTGTGAATTGGCCTTCTACCGCGAAGCTCAGCATCCTAGGACTCAAAGGCGCTGCCCAAAGGTATTTCCCATCGATGGCTGGGGCGTTTGTAGCTTGCAGGTGGAAGAACGAAGTTGAGGAGGGGGAACTAGGAGTGCATTTTATCGTCGTGCTGTGAGTGGACAATATGCCAGAAGTTTTTATTGCAGTGTAGCTTTCGGTCTTGGTTGAGTAAATCGGATAATATTCAGTGTTTGTCCAGGTTATATATTCTTCGACAAACTGTATCCGCGCTCGAATCGTTAGGAGAAAGTGACTATGTTTGGCTGAAGCTAGGTAGAGATACAGAGTTACTCACACTATAGCTGTAGTCCGTTGATGTTTCTGTAATAGTTTTTCTTTGGTCTTTCGTAACCGGCGGGTCGCAACCGCCGATCAGGCAAGAGCACGCCTTTACCTCATCGGCTGGTGGACAGATCGACGTTGATGCGCGCCGGTTGACTGCATTTCGAGGTTGGGCTTTGTCATCAAGATCACGCCCTTTTGGTTGAGAAGTGGTAATAACGAATTTTCTGCGGCAGATTGTATCGAATTAGCTTGAAATAGCGAAGAGTGGTATAGACATGTGGATTTCACATACTCAACAGTCCAAGTCGGGTATACTGTCGTTACGGATACCTCGGTAAACTCCGTTTCCTGTCTTGATGTCAGTTTTCGATGTTTTCTCGCTTTTTATAGGCCCAGAATCAGCCTACTACGTATGGGAAAGTGGTTGTAGTAGTTGTCTCAGTGCCCTAGGTAGGAGGTTTGTTGGTTAGTCGTCTGACAACCTCGCATTATCGCTCATCGCGGCTCTTCCCATAGGAATGCCAACGGAACCAATTATCACCTACGATGAGCGTATCGGTATAAGTCGCCCAGACGGTTTTGGTAATAGTCACAGTCACTGGATCGCCAGAAATAGTGGTCGTTGTTTTTGTGCAGCCCAGTACGGATGAGCAAAAACTAGTGAGAGATGCAGTCCTCGTCTTGGTGCTCTGGATGGCCTTTGAGCAGGAGGAGACGGAAGAAATGGTGCAAGAGGGCTCCGCCGCGCGAGCAGTCTCGAAAATGGCCACCGCGACCAATAGAGCGGAATATAACCCCTTCATTTGTTTTACGCAACGCCGAAGGTCGAATCAAAATATTGGCCGAGGGATCGCACCCAACGATCGCGAAGCAGTGTACCTTAGGTATTCTATGTAACTCTTTGCCCTAGCCAAGTTCGCAGGCCATTCCGAACCTTTAAATTGACTTTTTTCTCCAGGACGAATTTCACCACCAATCTCGTCGAGTTCAGACTAAGAATCGGTAATATTGTCGGCGGGCTTGGCCTAGGTGCTACCTGCTCTCTGACGAAAATCTAGTCATGGTATCGCCCTTTGGGCTGGGCTTAGGGTGGTTCAGCCGCAAACAAGCGAGCGCCATGGAGTGATTATCCAGTAATGACTTGGTTGTCGATGGCTTAAGTGGGCTAAAGTTGGCCTAAAGCGCTATCGTCTGCCCCCGTGGCTTTTAATTTGATGCGCGCCAAGCACCTAGCGCAAACTGCAGGGTCCAGCAGAAGCGAGCACTTGGCGACCCAATACTCCCTCCATGGCTAAATAGACAGTGAAGTAAACAGCAACAGTCGACATCTATACTTACTAATGGGGAATAGGAAAAATGGAGGTCAGCAGCGTGGATACAACTGAGAAGGTTCAGTGAGGTGGTAGTGAGCCCCAATCCTGATTCGACTAAATGTGCAATATACTAATCGCACGACGTGGTGGGTCCCCAAGAGGCCGCGCCGGCCTCTTGTGAAAGAGAAAGGCAGCCTTGCACATGAGTTCCCAATATGATCCTTGAAGCTCCGAGTTTGCTCGGCTTCTAGAAAATTGTCAACACGTGCTTGTCCATAAAGCTGAGCTGCCCACTGGTTGGGAGCGCCCAGGTCCTGGAAAAGGCAAGTGGAGAGAGGATGCGATCATTGTGCTTGGCTTTCAGAGCCCGCCTGCTACTGGCTGAGTACTTGCTCAAACGTGCTCAAAGATGAGCGAGTTTGTCCCAAAACCGCGTGGCTTCGGGGCCAAGTCACGCCAAAAAAGAGAAGAATAATTCGGCGCCGCAGCAGGCCAAGAAACGGTGAGAGAAGGTTTGGAGGTATAATAGGTGCAAGATCTCTGCTGTACGCGGAATTCGCGCTTCGCCACGTTCTCACCATTGCATGCTGTGCAGAATATACCCTTACAAGATACTGTTCACTATACGAACAACCCGAAAGATACTTTTTCAGCTATCAAGATGGACGGTATGGATATGCCAACGACGACTGGCTCCGCTTCGGCGGCAGCAACGTCGGCCGCCATGTCTATGGACATGGGAGGCGGTAGCAGCAGCTGCAAGATATCGGTTCGTGCTCTTTCGTCACGAACGAACGGCTCCCAGCTTGGATACAACTGACCTCGGCCGTCTGCCAGATGCTGTGGAACTGGTACACTGTAGATACGTGCTTTATCGCATCGAGCTGGCACGTCACCTCGCGCGGCATGTTCGCTGGCTCCTGCATCGGCGTAATCCTCCTCGTCATCTCGCTCGAGTTCCTCCGCCGCGCTGTCAAGGAGTACGACCATTATCTAATTCGGAAGCATGCCGCTGCGACAGCCGTCGCCGTCTCTCCGAATGCCCCATCTGCGTCTCCGAAGGGATCCGTCTCCGAGCAAGCCCCCGTCGTCTGCCAGCCCGCAGGGTTCCGGCCCAACGTTTTTGAGCAAGCCATCCGCGCGCTTTTGCATATGTTGCAGTTCGCAGTAGCGTACTTCGTCATGCTGTGCGTGCCCATATCTCCGAAGACAGTGTGGTGTGGCTTATATGCTGACTCGTCTCTAATAGTCTCGCGATGTACTACAATGGGTACATAATTATCTGCATCTTCATCGGTGCATACATTGGCTCTTTTATCTTCCACTGGGAGACACTCGGCACGGGGTGTGTGATCAGCCATTCCCATAGCACCTATACCAGGGAGTTGCTAACTTTCTCCGTGCTCAGAGCCACATCCAAGACTAGTGCCTCGCAAGAAGCTACCGTATGCTGCGGCTAGAGAGAGAAATTATGATT
Source organism: Thozetella sp. PMI_491 (assembly GCA_021432635.1). Classification (NCBI taxonomy): domain Eukaryota; kingdom Fungi; phylum Ascomycota; class Sordariomycetes; order Chaetosphaeriales; family Chaetosphaeriaceae; genus Thozetella; species Thozetella sp. PMI_491. The sequence continues at coordinate 87,876 of MU270060.1, read as the reverse complement.
CAGTGCGAAAGATAGTCAACTCGTGAAAGCAGATGGCGCATCCCGACTCTTGATATATATTATGATGACTTGATAATTAGCAAGATATTAGGTATTCATATATAGGCAGCCCCTTTGCCACCGAACCAGTACGAAAAGCATTTTCACAGCGGATATTATACTCTCTACTTGATTTAATGCGAAGCTAGTCTTCTTTTCTATTAAGTTATAAATGTTTATTGAACGCCGATGTATCAGTGCCACTTTAAGATCTGCATTGAGAGCAACGAGCCACTGATTTCAGGTATCTTTTAACCCAAAGGCGGGGGTGTTAAGAACACTACGACAATATATAATTCCTGATGTACCAAAATTTTGTTCTCACGAACCAAATTGAATTCCCTGAACAGCTGTCTTCATGATCCTCGAAATCGGGCCCCCGGTAGCGTGAGCCTGGAGTTATTTTTTGACATTCCACGCCATCAATAAGCATCTATCAGCTATATGGTCGGTGGTGTTGGGTATGTAAGTTCAAAAAATACTTTCTTCAGTTTTTGAAGATGCTCCAGCTTCATTCTTTCTTTCAGTATCTCTACAAATATTTCTCGGACTTTGATTCTTGTCACAATCTCGATCACTTGGTCCTCGCTGAATGGACTAGTATCGAAGCCCTGGATATCGATGCTAACTTTACTTTGAAGCTTTTGCTCTTCAATTTGTGCATATAGTTCGATCTCAGGTATTCCTAAGAGATTCGTGTAAGTACTGTCAATTTCTCCTCATATATATTGTAATTGCAAGCTCACCGCAGCCGCAAATAGATCCTGAGCGTTCAAATGTTAGCTTCTAATTGTATAAGGAGTTGCTGGGAATAGTTACCAGGTATTTGGAACACAAATTTGTGCATCAGCAGAAATCGTGGTAGGTCTAGCCACGTAGGACTGAGCCTCTGCCATAGCTTGAGTCCAGGGTGTTTTCGCATTTCGATCTCGTTAGTTACGGTAGCGTAGATTAACTGGTTAATATCGGCGTCATAGTTGATAATCCGTGCTAATACAGTTACCACCGTGAATTATGCCCGGTTGTAGAGATATATTATCCATGGATACTCACCTGTTGCGATAATGTCTTCTGCGTCTTCCACGTCGTTAAACCCATATTCCAGCGCTTTCGACTCGCGGCTACCGATTCGTAGTAGCGCACTCGGATCCTTAGTTACTATGAACTTCAGGAGCTTCATATACAACCAAAATCTGAACGGTGGGCATCGAAGGTATGCCGCTGTGACTAGGTTGCGGTTTCTTCGGCGTATGTATTCATCCACTCCTTGAGACCACGAGTCGATCTTGACCCGCAATGTCCACATCCGTTTTGATTGTTCAAGATCATGCCAAAACATTGTTGCCGATCCACCTAAGCGCCAGTTAGCTCAGAATGAGTAGATCTAGTTGAAAACGAGATGGTACGTTACCCAGAATAGTATATATCTTGAGTAGTGGGTTAATCGGATACGAAGGGTCGTTAGTCAGTCCTTGGGCATCGCGATTGATGTGCAACATCCACATCCTATGGAACTCTCGATGGTATTCATCTTCAATCGGAGCATCATCCCACACGGATTTCTCTCTCGACCCTTGAAGTTTCAATAAGGCGTCCAATTTCTCCAAAAGCCGACGCCGTTTGTCTCCCTCAGTCACTCCCACCACCCTTTTCCCAATCACATCCGGTTTTGCTGTCATATACCATTCAAGACTCTCTATAAAACTCTCCTTTGAAAAGAACACTGCATGTTTGCAATCATGTGAGTTGTCCAAGAAAATACCGTTAATCTTATGGATATATTCTTTGCTGATAGGGAAGAAGCGAAAAAAGAACCTGTGGCTGGCTTTATGGGACCCGTCTTCACCATAGGCAAGCCTCGGCACTCCATTAACCATCGTCGTGTAAGAATTTTTAGCTTTCTCGATTGGCAGGCGGAAAAGAAGGCTGTTCTCCAAGGTCCCAGGTCCATAAATATTATTGACTGCAGCGTCACGGGAGATCTTCAAAGTTTGTTTGAGGCGAGGGCTGACGTCTTCTTCAGCCGAAGGAAACAAACAGCTTCGCAGAACGATCATAAGCTTTGGAGATATCGGGGTAAACTCGTGGAAGTTAATCCATTCAGTCGGATCAATCTCTCCGGTTTTCAGATCTTTGGCAAAAGTTGATCGGCCTTCGAAGACATTGTAACATCCATCGGTGATAATGAACTCATGGGATGGTTCTTCTGGGGTACAGACAGCCATGTAGAAGAATTGAGTGTGCTTAACGAACCACTCAGCATCCTGAAAATAGATTCGCTTGCGAATTTTGCTCATCCACTCTCCTTCGACGTCCATTTTGAGCTCCATGATGGCCTTTAGGTTGTCGAACCAAACGTCAATAGGTCGAGTGAATCCTCTCTGAGCCATGTAGTCCAGAAAGAGGTCTCTGTCGTCCGAGTTGTACTCCTCGGGGGCGTTGTGGTTGAATCGCTTGTAGAATCCCCATCCTCGGTACTTGAGAAGGAACAAAAATTTGCGAACGTCGTTCCGCTCCGCTCTTGTAAGCCATAGACCTACATCTTTGGCAGCGAAGGCCTTTGTGATCTTCCGGAAGATGGTGCTCACGCGTGATTCAATATCACCAAACATTTTCTCGATATGATTGGGAGCTTGGGGGTGACCTGTGTCGTTGTACATGTCCATCTGCCCAAGAATTCGCCTCACAGGTGTCTCGGTCAGGGCGATTGGATCCTCAGACAGTGCTGCACTCGAAACGACGGCATCGCCAGGCACGAGCTCTCCATTTCGACGCCTAGCTTTTTTACCCCTAGGCAGGGTCGCAGAATCTGGGTCCACATAGGGATGTGAAAAGTTTCGGAGAAGAAACTGGGGAACGAAGTGTTGGTACTGTGTTTTTGGGCCGCTCTGGGGTGCCATTTTGTGATTTGACTTCGAAAAGAGCTGCAACAAGTCGCTGAAGTGAAACTGAGAGGGGGAGAGGGCAGGCTGATGCGAAAGCCTTCGACTTCCAGACCTTTCTTCGGGATTCTCCAGCTACTTTTTAAAGTGGCAAGCCTTCCTCGCGAGTCTATCCGAATGCCGACTGCCAACTTGTGTCTGCAACAGGGGCTCTATGCATCTTCTCCACTCCGATCTCGTTGATAGGACGACATGGCTACCCGATGCTTCATGGGCCTCCTTATATTGGCCTCAGAGGTTACAATGCAGCTAAGATAGTGAATTTGTATGGTTTTAACCGTGTGTAGCGGTCACTGATAGGGTGCCTTACTTTTATCTCGTTTATCATTGGGCTGTTGATTTGGCCTCAGAGTTGGCCAATTACGACCCAAACCGTGCGAGAACGTGGTACAGGACCATACCCAGATAAAGGAGCTTTGCCTCGATCCTAAGGTATCCATCTCTTTTGGCACCTTATTCACAACTCCGACATCATTTTACCCCTCGCTCTTGCTCTGCTCCCTCATCCATCAACCGTACTAGGGGTCACGGTCCTTTGACCATTCGCTGGTGACCCCTCCCCAAGACTTTTATCTGCCAACAGAGGCAGTCAATACATCTGCCACGTTTCTGGAGCAGCGTGAAGATGCTGGTTGCCAAAGCCCAATTTGTAAACTTCGATGAACTTACTTCCTAGTCGAATGTTATCGCATATTGAGGTCTTTTGTATCTGGTGTCTCCACGCTGCTCCAGGCCCGTCCCGCCGACAACCACGGCGGGCAACACTACACCCACCTTGTCTTCATTCTTTTATTCGAATTTATCGCGTAAAACTCTCCCAGACAATAAATCCATACCACGTGAAATTTCTAACCAAGAAATGGTCTTAGGTTGCTTTTACTACCATCCGCATATCGAGAAGTATGGCGCAAAGATATGCTCCTTACGATATGCAGGCCACGTCCCAAAGGCGTGTTTCCATAAGATTCGGTAGTGCCATCTGTGCACAGATGCTGTATCTTATGAAAGCTCGAAGACGGACCTATTCTGCGGTCGAAGGAGGTTATATTATGCGCGGGGGAAAGATTGCTCGGTGGTAGTGGGGCAAGTTGGGAGATGCTAACAAGGAAACCTTCTCAGGTTCGTTTCTCTGAAGTCACATTGGATCTGCATGTCGTTGAAGATGATTCTCACACCTCTAGCAGACAGATTGATGGACCTGGATAGAATTGTCGTTAAAAGGTCCCGGGCTTGAATGCTAAGCAAGCAAGAAGCTCCGCTTGAACAAAGACTCGAAACCTGAAACTAGAATTGCAACAACACAACTAACTCCGTCCGAAATGGACGCAACCACGAACCCCGAAGAATACTTCCCAGGAATTGATTTTCCGCTAGACCCTGACTTGTCCTCGTTTATGGGCATTGGCGAGGGATGTCTTGAAGTGAATGGCCTTGCTTCGGACCCCCTCATAGCTGACCTCCAGAGCTTGGATCTAGAGACCGATGCGTCCAACAGCCCACTGAGCCAAGGGGACAATTACCAGAATCAATCCTTCTCTGGATATTTTCCACCGTGCGGTTTGATGCAGGAAGGTCTCCAATTCAATGCGTACGACAGTCCTTTCGATGCGCTAAGACCCTTGCCCATCTACAGCGGTCCGTCGTATTTGGCGCCCTTGCCACAGGCAACACCCAGGAATTCTCTAGAGCTAGGGAACAACATCGCCATCTCTATCCTAACTCATGACCAATCAAAAGTCCCATCTCTGATGAATTTCTTCAACCTGGTGGAGCAACCTGTCCTTGAGGGGGATATTCTGTGCAACGCGACTAACCTTCGCCCAAACACTTCTCCTTCTCCAGTGCCACGGCTATCATTCAGTCCAGATACCGAGGGAAAAGATCTAGCAGACGATACGATGGAACAAATACATGGCTTCAGGTAGGTTCCGCTCGCACATTGCCCGCATAACACTTTCTTATTATCTTGTTAGGACAAGAGCAGACCCGTTCCCTTGCCACCTTTGTAAAGACTCGTTTGCCTCGAAAAAGAGCCTCAATAGACACTTTGTTGTCTGGCACAGAGAATATGCTCGTCTTTTAGGACTGCGGGTTGAGATGTTCCCTTGCCCTGTTCGAGGGTGCAAAAGGAGCTACACAAGGTTGGATAATGTCAAGCGACATGTAAAGAACAAGCACGGAAATCTGCGGCCGTAGCTATACCGTTTCCTTTCTCCCCTTTGATTTCAATCTCTTTATCTTTTCTTTCCCCTATTTTCGTTCTGGACTTGGGTATTCTGGGAATAGTAAAAATAACGATTTGATGAGTCGAGTAACAGAAGGCGAGGAGGTTGAAATGATCGAATACCTCTCGGAAGAGGCACAGCTATCCGCTCATATTATATGCTACGAAGACTATTGTCAGGTACAGCGTATTGACTTGGATGCAAATCGGGGTATTTGGAGGTGCGGATTCAAGTGGGATAGTCTCTAGTTACCTGTTTGTCAACCAGCTTTTCCTTTGCTCACATACGCCAAGCTACTCGCTCGACCGTGTCCCATAATGAATGTATCACACTTTGCAAGCCTTAAAATCTCTGAACCAAACCACTTTCTGTTCAAGCGTATTGAGTCAAGATTGCCAGTTAGAGAGGCTATATTTTCTAACTGTTGGTTAGTATTACGAGATCTCAGTACTGTAAAACAAACAAACGTAAAAACAAGTGGGTAAAAGATCCTCTGTATTGGTATGTGTCTAGATGTGTGTTGTAAGCTAAGTTGACTGCTCGAACGAGCCCCTAAATAGTCCTCAGCCGATTATGTGACTCTCCGCACTAGATCGGCTGTGGTCCAATCAGAGCTCGTTGGAGCTCTGGATCCTCCATACTAGATCGAGCAACGCTACGAACCCACGATCCAACACAGGCTCTCTTTTCTTTTCGTAGCGCTCGATTAAATCACTTAAAACGGCTTGTTAAAAGCGTTTTATTTCTAAAAATAGCAAACTAAGCTCCCACGTAATCCCTGCTTTATTGTACAGCTCTTCGTGTACTCCTTTAAGCTCTTAATAGCAAAACAACTACTTTCTAGGAAAAGTAGGGAATAATAAGAATAATAGGAATAATAAGGGATAGATAATAACTATAAAGACAGTAGGAAAATACTCTTAAATCAGCTATAGCTACTTCTACGATTATATAAGGGACTGTTTTACTAGCTTACTACATTATTTTTACTCTTTTCCTCTTTAGCCTTAACAACAACTACAGTAGCAACAGTAACAATAACAACAACAACAACAATAAGATCGCTTAATCAGTTACTAGTGTTTTCAGGGCTAACGAAGCGCTATTAGATAACAAATCTATATTTACTATACCTCCTAAGCGTAGTAAGTGCTTATAAGCTTTTAGTTATATAGTTATAAGTACTAACGAGTAGTATAGTGGTTAAGAAGAAGAAAGCTACCGCTAAAGGCAGTCAGCGCTCTACTCGTAGTACTAGGCACGCTCTATACGATTAGAGTGTAGCTAGCCTAGCTTATAAGAGCTAGTGCCTACCCTGCTTAAAGAGCGCCCTTATAGACAAGGATAGTAGGTATAGCTGCCATAAGGATCCCGGCTGCAGTGGCAACCATTACTTTTACTATGCCTCTAAGCACTTCTATATTACTATATATAATCCTTTAAGCTGCTAAACTATAATTAGGTGTGCTGACTATATATAAAGTCTAGTAATTACCTAGGCCGCTGCTAAGTAGTTCCTACATGCACTTATAGTTAATACTAACCCTTTAGTAAGTAGTATATGCCTTTATATACTCTAACGCTTTATTAATTAGCTAATTAATACTTAGGAGAGCAACTACTAGCACCCTATGGTTAAGGGGTTGCTACGTTTAGCTGAGGAGGGGGAGGAGGATGTAGCTATAAAGGCTATAACAGAGGAGGAGAGGGCTACTGCCAGCTAAAAAGCCTTTACCTAGCTCGGCACGTTACTATTTCTACCCTTATAAGATTATTATTGTTTTATTTTTAGTGTTTAGGGTGGTGTTTTGCTTTTTTTCGGTCGCTAGGGGACATATCCCCCTAAATTAATCTTATACATTTTATATATTTTCCCTTATTTTCCTAACTGCTCTTTTATACTTCCCTTATACTCTCCCCTATACTTTCTTCCCTGACTCTTCTTCTTTCTTAAGAGTGTTAAACCTAGCCTTTAACATAAAACAAAGCTCTGTTTATCGATATAAGTGCTTCTAAAGTGCTATTAGGTGCTTTTTTAGTTATTATATCAGCTAGATTATTGTTTCTATTTATCTACCTAATTTTAGCAATCTTATAAGCTTTGTAAGACTGCCTTAGAGTTATTAGATTAATTATAAGGTGCTTTTCCATAATACTTCTTAGTTATACTAAGTATTAATATAACAAGTATAAATCTATATAGACTATTAACTCTAAAGCTTTTATCTATAGGTAATTATAGATTATTCTAAATATATAATTAAGCATATAACTAATATTAAAGCTAAAGCTTATACTATAAATCTCACTAGTAAAAACACTATGCGTTATATACTTACACTTAGTTAAAGACTAATACACTATATTTTTAACTAGCTTAAAGCTCTCTAAGTGCTCTAAAAAGCTCTTATTCCTTAAAATAATTACAAATTTAATTTATAAACTAAGGTCTTTATTATTAGTAAACAATCTATTTATAAAAATATATAGCCTAACCATGTCTAAGTTAAGGCTTATATAGCAAATACCTCTTAACTACTTATAAATCTACTAGGTAATATACTTGTTAAGCCTTTTAATCTACTACTCCCCTAGTTCTAGCTTTTAAGTAGCTACGATATAGTTAAATACTACTTCTAGCTAGCAGATAAAAGTAATATAAGCGCCTTATACTCTCTGCTTTATATATTACTTTTTTACACTCTTTAAACTAGGGTTTACTAGCTTAAGCCTACCTACTTAGCCCTTTTAATAGATTACTACAAAGTCCTTACTAATCTTAAGATAACAACCGTTAAAGTCTCTCACAGACCTAGGGTTTATCAACGATCTTAGTTTAACTTTAAAGCCTGCTCTTTAAAGCTTTGATTTTTTTTTTCTAAGGAACTTTAAGCTACTAACATTAATAGTATCATTAGTTTACAAGCCGACTATATTAAATAGTTCTCCTACTTTTATAATTAGGAGATATAAATTATATCTAAAGGTTTTTATCCCTAAATACTCTTTATAGTGCTTACTATAGGTTATAAACCAGTATAGCCTTATTTTTATAAGCCTATAAAGTAGCTTTATTACTTTTAAAACGGTGTTTAAAAAGTATTAACTATACAGCTCGTACAGTAAATATAGTAAAACAGTACACTAAAGATTAGACCTTAACTAGGTATAAGCTTATATAATATCTCTAAGCATAACTTAAAGTCCTTATTATTTAAAGCTTAGTACAAGTACTAGGATTAGTTATTAGCTATAACGTAAGATTATTAGCGCTTAAGTAAGGAGAGTATACTTCTTATAATTATTATAGCTTTAAGCAACTAAATATAATTTTTTATATAGATAATCAGTTTCTTACCCCTTTACTTTATAAACAAGCCAACAACTAAAGATCTTAGCTTAACTATATTTTAGCCTTAAAGTAATCAGCTTAATTACACCTGCTGCTATCAGTAACTTAATTTTAGCTTGATCAAACAGTTTAAACAACTCTCCTAATACTTTAATAGTCCCCGCTATACATATCTTAATAACAGTTTTATAGCTATACCGCTTTTTCTCAGTTAAGAAGCTAGTTGTCATAGCGATCTAACTACTCCAAGTCCTCTACTTGTTAATAAGCTTATTTTTATAATCCTTTACTTAATATATAACTACCTCTTATTTTATTAGTTAACCTCTCTTTTATTACCTTAATAGTTTTAAATACTTAAACATAATTATTTCTTTACTCTCCTCCTAGGGCATTAACTACTTGTTCTATATATTATAAGGCCTAATTATAATACTTTTAAACATAGCAGGTCCATTTACTATTTCTACAGTAATATCATTATTAGTTATAACAAGTACTTTAAATAGTCCTTTCTATACTTATAAGCCCTTACGTTATACTAGCACTAAGCTCTTAAAAGCTAATAATTATAACAAGATATACTTAGTATCTAGCCTATTCTATATATAAAATACTTCTTAAATTTAGCGGTTTATAAAGATCTTCTAGAGTTTAATTAAGGCTTTACTATAAGCTTTTACACACTAAATCTAGCTTACAAAGAGAGGTAAATCTATTAAGATTCATAGATATACCTTAAAGACTAAAAGGGTTAAGACTAATCCATTTAGTCCAGCCATAGTATTTACTATACTAAGAGTAGCTTATAATACTTTTTTTATACTTCTTCTACTCTTTACAAGTATAATATTATATACTTTTCTTAGTATCTTATATACCCTTTTAATCTTTTTAATCAAGTTATAAGCTTCTATTAAGACTTAGTAATATATAATCCCTACAAGCTTTACCTCAGCTTTAAAGTAATTAATTATAAAGTTAGTACCTAAATTAGTTATTATAATATCTAATAGTCCTAGATATATATTTATCTAGTACCTCTTTAGGGTCTTTTACATTATTTCAGCCGTTATATCTACAAGAAAGCTCCCTGCTTAAAATCCTATGCTTATATAGATCATATAAAGCACTAGTTTACTGTTAAAATACACTATATCTATTAAAATCTTATAGTTAAAGTTAGCTTTTTTTTATAGCTTAAACTTAAAGCATTTTAATATACTTTAGTGTATCTAGTAAAAGTAGTAAAAGTGGTTTATAAGCTTAAGAGTGTTTATCTTAACGTTATAGCCTACTCCTTTAAGAAACTTATATATTTTCCTAATAAATAAGTGGCTAAATCATAAATAAATATGCCTTAGCTTAGCCTTAGTTAGAAATATTACGCTCGATTTATTTAGACTATTTATTTACTATACTCCTAGATTGTCTAGGTAAAGCTATATATAGCCTTATTTCTTATAAACTAATATATATACTCTAAAGGCACTTATAAGCTTATTACATATATTATATAGCTCTACCCTAAGCTTGTCTATATCTCTTAAACAGAAAAGAAAGGAGGTTAGCACGTTAACTACATAAAATATTACCCAGCTAACCAATATATCTAACTCAATACTCCCTATAAAGCTTATAGGAGCTCTACTGCTAAACTTTATATATGCTTTACTAGCTCTACTAATATCTAGCATAATCCCTAGTATCTATTTATAAAGTACTTAGAACTAGCTTTTCCCAGTAGTTGATTTCTTAGCTACACTAATATCTAGTATTATACCTTAAAATACCTCTTTAAAGTATTAATTAAGCGTAAAAATATTTGTTTTATACTCGTTATAATTAGGGTTTTAGTCCTTTAGTAAAACATCTCTTATTCTAGCTTATAACATATATTAAAACGAGGCGCTTACAAGCTAAACAACTGTCTTATATTATTAACTACTTTCCCAATTACTTTTATTACTCTTTAAAAGCTTACTATAATCACTAGCTTCCCTATTAGCCTTGTTATAATTTTTATCTTAATAGAACACAGTCTTCAGGGTTAAGCCTTTATATAAGGTAAGAAATACTTAAAAAGTCTCTTTAGGCTTGTTATAAAAAGCTTAGTCACACTTCTAATCCTTTTTTACCTTTACCTAATCTTTCTTTAAGTGGTTTATTAAGAAATAGCCTTTCTTTTTATATACCTAGTATCTACTAGTTTATTTTATGCTAGATCTTAGTTTGTCTAATAAAAAGCGCTTAAAGCTTTTTCTATAGCCTTATTAGCGCTCCCCTATCTATTAGAATCGTCAATCTACGAGAAAGCTTTCCCCAGTTAACAATTATATATTTTCTACGATCTATAAAGTACTTCTAAGCGTTAAATAAAGTGTTTTAAAACTTTTTTCTAGCCTTATAAAAGCTATTAATAATTCTCTAACTCTTAAAACTACTCTTAAAGTTATATCTACTAGTTGCTATTTAATATTATATATATTACTAAGAGCTTACTAGTATAGCTATAGCTTATTAAAGAATACTTATAACACCTCTAGTTTACTTTTTCTAGTTATCTCTAGTCTTTTTTTTAAGATTAAAAATATTAGTAAGCTTTAATTACTATAATATAGAGCTTATATAGTTTCTATATCATAGTATTATCTAATCTAAATATATAGTATCATAAATAACTATTTAAGGTTTATATAATATAGATAGTATTATAGTACTTCTCCTCCTAATAAGTAGTCAAAGATTATATAAAGCTATAATAGTCTAATCCTAAGCTTTTATATATATAGTAAGAACTGCCTAACTTTAAAGTCTAGGATATTATACTAAGCACTAATCCATATATTCCTGTCTTTTTAGATTTTTATAAATACTTACAGCAAGCTTATATTAATCTCCTTAATAGGGGATACTAGGGGTAGTAGAGTATACTAGTCCTAGTTCTACTAGTCTCTATTAATAGCTATAGATATACTAGAACCCCTTTCTTAATTACTTAGGAGTATATTGTTCCACCTATTATATATGTTTTATAATCTCTAGAATCCTTATTATCTAAGCATTTAGTATAATAACTGGTCTTAGTTGTAGGGATTTAACTTGTTAGATCCCCTTTCCTACTATTTTTAAGCTTTTTAAAACAGCTATTAGTTATACTTAATCCCTTTGTTTTAACCAGGTTAATCCTAGTAGATTATAAGTATTTTAGCTTAGTCTAGTTTATTAAAGGGTTATTTATAGGGCTTTTTAAGGATGTCTAAAGCAGCTAATTAGTTAATTAAAGCTCTACTCTCTCCTATATCATTTAGTACTTACTCCTAGCCTTATATGAAACTACTCTCTTATTAAAGCTAACTTAAAGGTGTTTTTATTAGGGGTTTTTACTAGTCCCTAATCAGGATTAAGCTTTTACTGCTCGCTAAGCTTTAAACGACCCTTAGAATTAACTAAACAATCTATAAAACTATCCCTTTATCCTTATTATCTTTAAATTACTTTATTATATAGTTAAAGAGGGTAATAGCTAGAAGGAGCTGTATAGCTTATTTTACTAGTAATCTATAATTATATAAGTAGCTATATAATACTTATATAATCAACTTATCTAGCTTTTAAAAGTCCTTAATTTATTAACCTTAGAAATCTACTTAGAAGTAGCTTAGTAGCTTATTTTTAAACGATAGTTTCCTTAGGTTGTAGTAACTAAGTAGTTAGAATATAGCCTATAAGTTCCTTAGCTTAGCTAGAGTAGTATCTAGATTAATCTCTTGGTATAGTTTTAAAACTACTACTTAATCTATAATATCTCAGTCTTAGAGCTAGAGCTTTAGGCGAGCAAATATCGCTATAAGCTCTACTTTCTTACGCTCCTTATTAGTATTTTGATATATTACTAATATGCTTGCGTGCTAGCTACTATGCTTGTAGGCGTACTGGTTTGTTTTAGTGCTTTCTTAACGAGGTCCTGATACAGTAAGAATAATGCCTCGTATCATTAGCTAGCGCTAGTTACGGTACTTATAATACGCTCTAGATAGTCATTTGTGTGATTATTAGCGGCCCTAAAGTAAAAAAGAATAGAATCCTCTAACAAAATCACTACTTTAAAGAAGCCCTAAAGTAAATAAGAACGGAATCTCCTAAGTAGCGTTTATAAGTTCACCTAGCTTATCTGTACTGCTTTTAAAAGCAATACTGATCAGTGTTGGTTAGTATTATAAGATCTTAGTACTGTAAAACAAACAAACGTAAAAACAAGTAGGTAAAAGATCCTTTATATTGGTATGTGTCTAGATGTGTGTTGTAAGCTAAGTTAACTACTTGAACGAGCCCCTAAATAGTCCTCAGCCGATCATGTGACTCTCCGCACTAGATCAGCTATAGTCCAATCAGAGCTCGCTGGAGCTCTGGATCCTCCATACTAGATCGAGCAACGCTACGAACCCACGATCCAACACTAACCATATTTCAAAGCCATCCATACTCAGGAATTTATGCTCTTCAAGTCGTGCAATTAGCTTGATTGCAGGTATTCTTATATTTGAATCACAGCTAGAGCCAAAGTATCACGCACCTGGTGGCAGCTGTGCTGATAGATAACGCCAATACTCAACAGGATCCATCAGTGGTAGTCAACTAGCTCCCCTTATCTCATGGCGCCACATATGGCCTTGTGGTATGAAGGCTTATAGAGACAATTACTGATCACAGCTCTGGGGTCATGTTTTCCGACTGCATAGGACGCTCTGATCGCGCTGTAGTGTGTGCTATGGTCTCTATGGATTTCGATTAAAACTGGACCCCCCTCTGTTGAGTTTCTTTATCTCTCCTGTGCGCAGTGTTGTATATCAACTTATGAGTCAATTCTGTGAGATCACTCAGCCGTCTCTATCGCTGTGACGGACATAGTGCGCTATAACCTTCCGAACGGGTTGATGTTTTCGGAGTTGCGCGAGCCGTCGCTGGGTTGACCTCAGCGCGAGCCCCTCGAATTGAGGGGTATGAGTAGCCGGCTGAGTAGCGGTGCATTTTCAGTCTCCAACCTCACCCCGAGCCACAGCCTTGCCTTTCCCGCCAGAGGCGGGCGGAAGACACTCCCACGGAGAATAATCCTTACTTAATGCCTTATGAGGTTAAGCAGAGTTGCGTTTGTGTCCACTTACCTTCTGACAATCTCGTAACACTTCTCGGCAAGTTGGAGCCACCTCGCGCAGGTTTCCAAAAGAACCGATGAGATTCATATGCAACAAGTCTTCATTCGTTTCTTGTATTCTTCTTCCCCCTCTTACATTGCACAAATTAAATATCTAAAGATGTCGGATTGACATCTCACAGCCCACAAAAAATAATGCCAAGGGTACACGGCTCAACTTTTGTCCGAGCATGGGCCTGCACCATCTACAGGAAGCTACAGGAGGGGTTGTGCATTGACACCCTGACTCAAACAACCTCGACACTTGCCATGTCTCCCAAACCGCGTACTCTGCCCACTGTCGAGCTCGGGATCCCGGCCTCGTCATCATTTGTCGATGTGCGCGTTATCGACACGACGACGTACGGTTCGGCTAGCAGCTCCATGGTGTTTGACCCAGATATTACTGGTTACACCAAATTCGAGTTCCCTTCTTATGCCTTCTTAATCACGAATCCTGTACTCAACAAGCACATCCTCTTCGATTTGGGTATGAGGAAGGACTGGCTAGAGGCGCTGCCATCAGGGACCGTGGAGTGGATCCACCAGTACATGCCTTTCACGGTCAAGGAGGACGTCAATGACATTCTTGATGCGGACCCGGGGGGACTGGGCATCAAAACGGAGAACATCGCCTCTGTCATCTGGTCACACCACCACTTCGACCACCGGGGCAACATTACAAAGTTTCCCCCGTCGACCGAAGTTGTCGTCGGCCCCGGCTTTCAGAAGGCATACGCACCCTACTACCCAAAGCTCCCGCAAAGCAGCATCCTCGAGGCAGAAATGACCGGCCGACCCGTCCGAGAAATCGACGAATCTGCCTTCTCTACCCACCTTGGACGTTTCCAGGCCCATGATTTCTTCGGGGACGGCTCGTTCTACCTTCTGAACGCACCGGGGCACACCACAGGCCACATGTGCGCGCTTGCCCGCTTACCGAGCCCCAGCGCGGCAGCCTTCGCGTTCCTCGGCGGCGACTGTGCCCACCACCCTGGCGTGTTCCGGCCCGCACCCGGGCTGCCTCTCCCAAAGGAAGTCGGGATATCAACTCCATCGAGTGTCGTAGTGTGCCCGGGAGCCTTGGTGCAGCAATATCTACACCCTCGTAAATCCGCCACGGAGCCCTTCTTCTCAGCTCGCGCTGGGGTCAATGAGAATCAGCAGGAGGCAGAGAAGAGTGTGGCGGCGATGCAAGATTTTGATGCTTCCGAGCGTGTCATCTTGTGCATTGCTCATGACACGGCTCTACTGAAGAGCATCGAGTTCTATCCAGCCAAGCTCTCGTGGAAGGCAGGCGGTACTCAGCAGGCGAACTGGGTGAAAATGAAATGGTTGTTTCTTTCGGATCTAGTCCTACCATCTCTAGACAAATTTACAGGAGACCCTGAATAGAAAGGCCGAGCGGGATTCAACGAAGGCATTAAGCTCAATACCAAGCCAGCTATTGCATTTGCAGAGATATAGCGGCACCAAGGGCATTTAAAGCGAGACATGACGAGAAATATATGGCTCGGCCAGCTGAAAATGACCGAAATAATTATCAAAAATATCTAGCTAGCTAGATATGGACATGATTTTCGCCCCTCGTGCCATGCTCCGCGGACAGTCGTAGACCTTCCCTATCTGAGAAGTGAGGAGCATCCTCTATCCTTGCTGTAGCTATCGTATCAGCCACTGATAGTGTGGTTCATTGGCCGCCGGGCGACCTCGTGGCGGGCCAACCAGGGGCGACCGCTAGAGCGCTTGGCATATTGATAATCAGAACCTAACCTTGAACATGGAGCGATATTGTGAGGGGCATGGATGACCCGGAAGCACACCGCTCTAACCTTTCCCGTAAGCTGCGAATTCTCGACCGGCATCTCGTTTTAACTGTCGTATCCATAGGCACGCAGAAGCAGCCAACTAGACATGGTTGTTTTCCTATCCAATGCGCTCAGTGCCCCATTGCACTTGGTCCACCCGAATACTAACGAGGTGGAAGTGAACCAGAGAGTTAGCAAACTACCTAGCATCTTTCACCAAGCCGCTACATCTTCCCTTACCCCATTGCCAGGGACCCTGGCTACCATGGCAGAGATGCTGGATCCATGTGAGGGTCACCAACACAAAAAAAGAAGGTGGGACCCAGTAAAATAAACTAGCTGCACTAACGGTGATATTTATAGGACCTGGGCCCCTACCATGAGCTGCAACCGGCCGGCTAATGGCCGAAAAAATGGCCCGACGTAGTGCAATAAGGCTTCATTTCAGGTGAGGCTTGATCTTCCTGGCTAGAACTGCTCTCAATTCAGATTTAGTCTATATCAACGAAATTCTGTGCATAATTGCCGAGTTCCGAATGACGGAGTCGAACGGTAGAAAGTCCTAGTATCCTCCATGTCGATAATTCCACACTTGGCTCGATCCGATGGGCCCGGAGCAAGTTCATTTCAACGATGGTAACTCTAAAGAGGGGAGACAGGCCTGAGGTACCATTAGGATATATATCGAGGTATCTATGGCCCTGAACAGAGAGGCATCATACCGAAAGATGCGGGCAAGGGCTTCCTGAAGCTCGGGCTTCCAGAATGTGCACAGATTCGTCCGGCATGCAAGAACCTTTGGTACCGCGCTCCGCTTTGACAACAACTCGCTAACTTATTGCGAATCATCACCCCGGACATCCGCGAAGTCGAGCTTACAAAAGCCAAGACTGGCCTAAAATCCTAAGAGAGAGCCCTTATCTCTCGGGCTCGGGTTCGTCTAGACGGCCCTGCTGGGCTCAACCAGTGATGGCTTCGGCCACACCAGCTCTGGATGTGGCAGGTGAGGCATCATCGCCGAGCCGAACTGCGTAGCGGCGACCCTAGGCGTGGGTTTACCCCTCTATACAATATTTACCTGTCCCTGTAGGCCGGGGTGCCTTCTATAGAACGTCTTGGCGACATAGGGATCACCCGGATTAGCTTTGCAAGATGTGATTTGATCGACCATTCGACACTTTCTACATACCTGGAACGGCAGGTCATACCGAGATCGTGTTTGACGAATCTCTGGCTCGGATACCCGAAATGGGCTCGGGAGTCGCCCGCCCAAGGAGATAAATGCTTGCGGCATCTATTGCGTAGCTTTCTTCTTTTCGTTGGCCCTCCGTCATCAACTAGGCTACCAGCGCGGTCTTCCCTTAAGATTACGCGACATGAGGGCTACAGGTGCTCTGTTGGCACTCTCGTTTGTTGGAGGCGGCATCGCCTTTCTGCAGCGTCGAGATGACAATGGCCAGGCGTCCAATAGCACCGTAACCGATGTGGTGCCCAAGCGATACATCGTGGAGCTCCAGAAGGTACGAGCCGGTACACTTTTCCCGGTCTATACCTAAATGCTCTAACCACTTTGCAGGGGTCAAGCCTAGAAGCACTATCACAAGAAATCTTGTCCCGCGCGGGAGTCAAAATCCTCAAGGTTTTCGACTCAGACATCTTCGCGGGCGTGAGTGTGGAGACGGAGGAGGACAATATCGACACCATTGAGGCATTCCAGTCCGTCTCCCGTGCCTGGTCTTCCAACAAGATCAAGCTCGCGCCACATGTACCCACACTGTCGTTCAGCGATGACGCGAGCGCCTCCGCCTACACAGTCCACAATTGGACAGGAGTGGATAAGCTCCACGCTGCTGGCATCAAGGGCAAGGGCGCGGTCGTGGCTGTGGTAGACACCGGGATTCAGTACACCCACCCCGATGTGAGTTAATCCTCATTTAGAGCATGGGCACTTCTGATAGTACATCGAATAGCTTGGTGGTGGCATTGGCCCCGGCTTCAAAGTTGCCGGCGGATATGATCTGGCGGGTGATGGCAGTAAGTGTAGCAATTTTTTAAGACGGGTCCATGAGCGCAGAGGCCCTCGTCTTACCTTCGTCATATAGCCTGGCCATTTGGCGGAGAGAAGACCCCCGATGAAGATCCCATGGACCAGTTGGGACACGGAACCCATGTTGCTGGCATTGTCGCTGCTAGCGGCAAGCAGTAGGTCCATCTTACTACATATGGAAGAAGGTCTTGTTAACGAAATCAGGTTTGTAGGCGTCGCGCCTGAGGCCACCCTCCTAGCATACAAAGTCTTTGGGAGTGCAGTAGGCATTATCCAATCTGGATGTGACATCTTCCTCCCCACACTGACACCCCTCGTTAGGACGGAACGGATGAAGACACTCTCATCGAAGCATTCTTGATGGCCTACAAGGCAAATGTGAGTAGTAACCCTATACATCTCTGCGCAGTGTGCATGTTTCTCACATGTCAAAGGCGGACATCATCACCTGTAGCGTTGGAGGCGACGAGGGATGGGCTGACAGCGCCTGGCCAGTGGTTGCCTCTAAGCTAGTCGAGGAGGGAGTCGTAGTCACTATCGCGGCCGGTAATAGCGGTTACGAAGGTCCCTTCTACGGTAGCAATGGAGCCGCAGGCGAGTTCGTGCTCGCCGTAGCCTCTATAGAAGCAACCACCCTAGTCTCGCCAGGGTTCAAAGCAACCTTCAGTCTCGGCGGCCAATCCAATACCACCACGGTCAGCTACATCCCGGGATGGGATGTTGCTTTCCCGCAGAATCTCACCGGCTGGGAAATTGTGCCCTTGACTCTTGACACCACTCTCGATGGCCAAGCCTGCATACCTTTGCCCGCGGGCACCCCCGAACTATCCTTGGTGATTCCCCTCGTCAAGCGTGGCGGCTGCAGCTTTGACGTCCAGCAGGCGAACCTTGAGGCGCTTGGTGCCAAGTACATCATGTTCTACAATAACGATGAGTGGCGGGACGCGCCATGGACCTTCAACCAGGACAATTCGCTGCTCGGCATGGTCGATAAGACCGCCGGCGAGGCCATCATTGCTACCATCAAGGCAGGCGGGAACGTGACTGCAGACTTCTCGCTGGACCCGAGCACCAACTTCTTTGGCATGTACAACTCGGCAGGTGGAAAGGCGAATCACTTTACCAGCTGGGGTGGACTGAATGATCTGACCCTCAAGCCCGACGTGGCCGCCCCTGGTAAGCTCTAGGACCATGCAGAAGCCTGCTTTACGATATCGCCTCACTTTGCTAACTTTAGCATAGGAGGAGACATATTCAGCACGTACCCGAATAACCAGTACGCTGTTCTGAGCGGTACATCCATGGCTACCCCATATATCGCAGGTATAGCGGCGCTCTACATTGGTCATTTCGGCGGCCGAGCTACTCATGGCAAGGAATTTGCCAAGTCCTTGGCGATGCGCATCATGGCCAGCGGTCGCTCCATCCCTTGGGCAGACTTCGAGACAGATACGGAAGACACCAGCCGGGGCTTCTACGCGCCACCGATTCAGGTTGGCACCGGTCTGATCGATGCCGTGAGGGTGAGATACCTCCCGTTGGACAAATGTATCATGCAGTACATGCAACGTGAATGCTGACACCATACCAGGTCCTCAACTACACTACATCTCTGTCATGGGCTAAATTCTCCCTCAACGACACACACCATTTCAGCAGATACCACGATGTCGACATCACAAACAACGGACCTGAAACCGTCTCGTACAAGTTTGAGCTGCAGGACGCCGCCGGTTTTGAGTTCTGGGCACCCTACAGCCCGGACATCGCCAACACCCCGCGCTTTAAGATGTACTTTCCTGAAGAGCTCACTCCGAAGAAATTAGTTCCGAGTGTGAGCTTCCCAAGCGGCACATTTTCGGTCAAGCCAGGCGGAACAAAGAAGGCGAAGTAAGACTCAGTCCAGTTCCGATCCTGCCAGGTTTAGCTTCACAGGCTGATAGCATGATTCTAGGTTCAGCTTCTTGTATCCGAACTACCCTGGGGGCCTGGAGAACGCGCCGCTATACAGTGGAAAGATCCTCATCACGAGCAACAAGGGCGAGCAGTTGTCTGTTCCATACTTTGGTAGGTGATTTCAGCTATTATTGCCTATGTCGTTTGCTTACACAACATACCTTAGGTATGGCCTCGGACCTCAAAGCACTGACGGCCAAGGAGAACTTTCGCTCCATCTTCCCTACCGCTCAGTCCGGCCTAGGATACCGAGGGCCGTACATCGACGAGAAGGCTAAGTGCGTCTTCGTGAGCCCCAAAATTGTTGTTTAAGAGTGCTAACCAGTCCCTACGCAGCTTCACCTTTGATCTCACTGTTTCAACATATGAACGCGGTGGGCAGGATTTCCCCCGCCTTCTCGCCCGGGCGAACTGGGCAGTGAAAGAACTTCGCTGGGATGTGCGTCACTGAGGCCCCATAAAGACGTCTGCATCGTCTAGAGTCGGCAAGCTAACAGTCCTTTCTCAGATCTTCGAGGCCGGTTGGGTAGAACGCAAGTGGAAGTACCCTCCCGTCGTTGGCCAGGATGGCTACGTTGGTAGCGTGGCGACCTGGGCATTGGCCGACCAGGGGTACTACTACTTCGACCCCAAGACGGACGATGACACCTTGACTATACCATTCCCAAGGCGTAATCTGCCCCGCAGTGCGCTCGATTCGTACAACATGGAGTTTTGGTGGATGGGCTACATGGCCAACGGATCGAAGATCGCAGTTGGAGACTATGTGTGAGTAAAACGATCTGCGTGATACTACGTTGGTGGCAGTGGAGAGTGAGTCTTTGGGAGAGTATTTGCTGACAGCTTTCACGCCTTTAGCATGAGATTCGCGATCCTTGCGCCGTTCGGAACGCCCGAGCATTCCGACAACTGGGACACGTTCACAAGGAGTTTCACCGTATGCAAGCTTGATGACCCGACTTGCGCCCAAGCTCCGCTGGAGGACCTTGAGTAAGATGGGCAACGTAATTAGTGATCAATCGAGCTCCTAGGGTTAATTTAGATCCGAATTAGTAGGATATTACGAGCAGCAGACGAGGCTGTGCCGCGGCAAAGTTTGTACAAGTCGTGAATGCGTTGTGTAAATGAGCAGGAATCTACATAGTACCTCTCGCGCAAGATGCAGTTCCCAGTCCTTACCCTGGCGATAGTTTTGCCATTGGCGACAGCACAAACTACGACGCGCGTGGCGGATCAACCGATCAAGTTCTGGGCGCGCCTGTATAGCGATGTGGCAGACTGCAGCGGCGGCGTGACAAAGTCCTACCTCGGCACCATGGGTTCTTGCGCCAACATCCCAATCTCGGGTAATGGGTCAGCCATCATGACCATCGGCCAGGAGGGGACCCGACTGCACCGCCCAAGTCGTCATGCTTCAGACCCCAGGTGGGTGTGTGCCAGGGGCTCCGTGGTGTAAACCTTCAGAGCTGGTCGAATGACCAGAAGCCTTTCGGGCGGCAATAGAAAGCAGAGAAGTCCGATTGGGGCTCACAGCCACAAATGGGAAATGGAAGTCGTTTCGCCAGAAACCTGGAGCTCCAAGGGTGCGCTCTAGGCGATCTATTTACGAAGGGTGGGTCACTTAGAAGTGTTGCTGTTGAGCTCAGACGTGAGTAGAATAGCCTACATCGTGGAATATCCTACAAGGGACAGGGAGTGTTGAAAGTATGTCTTAAAATTTTGTTTCGTGGCATGTCTGTCCTGCAAGTAGTGACGTTGCACAAGCTAGGGCTAGAGAACACATGGATCTAAGAAAGGGCAACCTATTCTTGGCTATCATGGGGGGTTCATGTGCGACACAGCTTCCACAGGACAGGCCCTTGGCAGCTAAGGAATCCATCGCGGTGCAGCGGTAGATCTCCGGGGACAAGCCTGTCCGGCATCCGCGGGGCTCACTCTAGATGCGCCGCTAGTGGCATGCGTGCATCTATAAACAACACTTCACGTCGCGCCGGGAATCCGAAGGGGGAAGTGTCCATCCGCGCCGATGCGCCAATCCCGCTTCATCTCCTCGCGAAAGCGCCCCCAACGTACGGCGGCGGAACCTCGCCGACGCCGCCGACCATCAGCTCCTCTCTCTCCTCAACCCGCTCGTAGTCCGGTAGGGCGTTGTCCGGGGCGGCCTCGCGCCACGTGCCCAGCACGTCCTCGTCGGGGATCTGCAGCTCCCTCGCCAGCTGCGTGAAGCGGGCTGAGTAATCCCGGAGCACGTCCTCGCCCTCCTTGAGCCATTCCATCAGCTGGTCTTTGCGCTGGGCGACCTCCTCGCGGACGCCTGTCTCGTACGGAGGCACGTCCGATATCGAGTATGCCGGCAGCTCCGAGTTGGCGGCCGACGGGTCGGTCTGCTCCGCTTCGGGCTCCGGTGGCGCCGAGCCGGGGGGTCCTAGAGGAGCATCTGGCGGCGGTGCCGTATTGCTATGGCCGTACCGCAGCAGCCAGAGATTGTGCTCGCGGAGCGAGGCGCGCAGAAAGTCCAGCTCGGCAGCGAGTTGCGGGATTAGGCGACGCAGCTCGTCATACGACGCTCGTGACGAACCGGCTTCAGGCTCGGTGGAGTCCGTCGGCGGCGCGGCCGGAGGCGTGGCACCAGAGTCTTGGGTCGCCATGGTCTGTCCGCGAGGGGCGAGGGAAAAGAAGAAAAAAGAAAAAGAAGAGACGGGAAATGGTTTGTGCCTGGGTTGGCTGTTTCGGAACTTCACTCGTGAGTTGCCGCCGTTGAATGCGCGATAGGAGACAGCATGTCTTCTGTGGTGGCCAGCGTATTTTCGGGTGGGACGTTATAGCTTGCGAGTCAACCTTCGCCAGGGTTCGATGCAAGAAGTGTCCGATTCCATGCTTACGTCACAGGCATAAGCACGAGGCTTCAAACACCGACCGCCTTGTCCCCCCCCCCCCCCCCACATTAGCGGGAGCAAGCCTTGCTTTGTGAAACTAGCCGAAGTGTGGATGCCAAGACCACTACCGATATGGCTCCCAATGGCCTCGAGACACAGCCTTACGGGTTCGCCTCCTACCTCTTGCGCCATAGAAACACAGCAGGATCGACACATTAAGTATCACACCAGTGAGCCTGGGACAAAGCCCACCAAGCATTTACGGCATTGCATGGCCGCCAGTAGCACTGAACGTGCGCCCGAGATATGATGCCAGAAGTGCTGTAAGATCCCAGCCCGGGTAAGATATCAATACCCGATAGTCAAAGTCCGAAGGGCTTTAGTGCGGTGATGCCACTTTCGAGCTCACAAAAAGCCGGGGAAATCGGTGGATAAGTGCCGAGTTCTTCTCATTTGTATTGTAGTAACTGTGAGATTGAAGCGAAAGTGAAAGAACCATAAGAGCGGCCCTGTCACTTACGCGATGGTGAGCGGAGGTGTAGCATTGGAATTCCCTTGCAACTATCTTCAGCCTTTTCTTTACCTTTCTCTTGGAAAGAACAGCAACGTCTCGAGGTACAGTCCACCATCCATTGCCTCGTAGCCTGAACTTTGGAATCCAACCTGCCCGTGATCTTCGTTGGAGACGGGCGCTAGGTTGGTCCGCTGCTGGCACTCCACACCTCTATCAGATCCCCTCCTGCTTCTCTAGCTCCTCTCGGCCGAGGCACCACTTTTCCTGCAAGTCTCTATCCAAAGTTACTTGGTATGTTTCTTTGTCGAGCCATCCCTTCTGGGCACGGAATATTTGCTCCGGGTCGTCGGGGAAGTCGTTCACCCAGAAAGCACCCAGAATAATTCCAGCGCCTACCAGGTATCCAGTCAGCCTGCATCCATCGGGATAGAAAACTTAGGGGAAGTGGAGTGGGGGAAGGTGTCCATAAGATGACAAGCGGCCTACCGTCAGGGATGCTCTTAGCACTAGGCATTTCCCAGGTGAGCACGAGTCCAGCGCCTTTGCCAATGTTGGTGTTCGGAACAACTCCCGGGTTGACGGCGACGACCTTGCATTGTCCCGCCAGCTGCCGGTTCCACCAGTGCGCTCCCAGAAGTGCGACAAACTTGGCAGCTGAGTAAAGCTTCATACCGGGGACTCCGGCGCCACCCAGGAGCATCGACTCGAGTGCGTCTATTATCGCATTTGTTAATAAGCGAGCTGCCCGATGTTCGTGAACGGTATTACTTACTTGGATCTTCGATACCACGGTAGGCACCGGATGATACGAAGACAACGCGTCCGTGGGAAGCCACTAGCTTGTCCCGAAGCAAGTGAACCAAGTAATGATGGGCTGAGGAAGCGTCTTGTTAGCTGCATGGTTGACTGAAGCATTGCTCGGAGATTTGCAGGTCTCGTATGGCTTCTACA
This sequence comes from Thozetella sp. PMI_491, assembly GCA_021432635.1. Lineage (NCBI taxonomy): Eukaryota > Fungi > Ascomycota > Sordariomycetes > Chaetosphaeriales > Chaetosphaeriaceae > Thozetella > Thozetella sp. PMI_491. The sequence goes on along the minus strand of MU270060.1, from coordinate 63,972 downwards.
TACCAAGATGATTGACGAGGCAGGACTTGCTCCATTTGGACCCGTACGGTCCAGGATCTTCTGAGCCATCTGATATGGCGGCATTTAATAGCAAGTAGTCTAACGGGCTGTTACCAAGCTTCTCAAGAACCTGTTCGGCGAAATGCTTGACGCCTTTTAAGTAGGAGAGCTCGAGGTCGAAAATGCTCAATGCATGCTTATCCTTATCAAACTCTAGCTCCTCATAGGATTCCCGGGTTGTATCTGCATCTCTAACGCCGATGAAGATATTGTACGGTTGGTCTCCTTGCGTTAGGAGCTGCTTCATCGCCTCAAATCCCTAGAGTGCCGTGATTAGCCCTAGTAATTACATACGGTGCTAATGATGAGGGACAGGAGAAAGAAACAGCTGGCTCATACCAGGCCAGAGGAGGCTCCAGTTGCCACAACCGATTTTTTAATGCTCGCCATTGTATCCAGAGATCCAGAGAGAGCTTGACTTGACGAGTAGCACTCACATTGGCCGAGGGAGGACGAAGCACGGCATAATATAGTGGCAGCCACACGATATCTTCGGCCCAAGCCCTTGTGAGATGTTCCGGCAGCAACGGTGTTTACGGATATACTAAAACATGAGTCATCTCATAGGATTCTTTTTAAACATACCTTCAAACAGCATCCCTATCCGTAGGAAGTGCTCTACACTAATGTTGACGTGCTCGCTTCCATCAAGCTTAGCGCTCCGGGATCTATGCCTATCCCTGCAGTGAGAATAGATAGACACTCTGTAAAAAACGAACTTTTGTCATACAATTCATGAAATCTCATTAGTTGTGCTCGCATTACGATATACAAAATGCAAAAGAATGAGTTAGAAGTCTAAAGTAGCAACAGCCGCGCTTTTACACATGAGACCAGACTCAAGCTCTACCCAGGTTCCTTCGTTTTTTCCACAGTAAACCTTTCCAAGAAGAGCTTTATAAGATGCCGCGAAGGAGACATATCCGAAGTTGCTAGGCGTACTGGCGTGTCGGAGTTAGCGGAAGTAGGCGATATAATCTACGGGAAGCCATCTGCAACGACCCTAGAGGGGTAAAGTAAGCCAGACAATAAGTACCTTACCATTTGAGACAGCGGCCAAGGTTGGCGCTAGTTTTACTGGTGGTCGGGTCTAGGCCTAACAGCAGCTGAGACGCTGTATTTAGCGAGAGCCGGTATGTTGGCTACAGCCCAGTATGTACTGTTACCATAGATCCCTGTCAATTAACCCTCTGCTCTCGTTCCAGAGGGCAGATGCTGCGCTGAATAAATCCTTCCCAACCAAGGGCATCGAATAGGTTGGACTGGGCAAAAGATAAAATGCGAATGCAATACCAACAAAGTGTCCGCCAAGTCCTGCATTCGCTCAATACCGTGCATGTCATCATTCTGGAAGGGCTCTCGCTCAGCGCTATCGACTCAGCGTGCGTTGCTTGTTCAACCCATCCGTATAACAAGTCCGAATACAGGTTGGTCTCGGCTCAGGGTCTTCCCGCCAACCTACCTGATGCAGGAGCACAAATCCAGCACCAGGAAGCCCGCGCAAGCATTAGGCTAGTCTAAGACAGGACACATATTCCGGGGCGTACTCGCTGCCTAAAGTCCTCCGACGGCACACCTAGCTGAGATATCTTGGCGTTATACAGGCCACGCCACTACGCACGAATGAAAGATCGGCAGCGAGCCGCAACCTCGTCGAAAGGTACAATCTTGACGGCAGTGGATATTTTCCCCACCCCAACTGCATCTCTTGCATATGCCCTCCTTCGGTACTCGTTTACACGCCGAGAACAGCACAGGTCGTAATACGACAGAAACCAGCCGCCATGGCACAAAACTTGTGTCCCACATGCGAGAGCATACTTGGGTCGAGGGCCAGTGCCGCGTTCCCCGATCGGCAGCCTCATTTGCCAGACATGGCGAGCCTTGTCCAATCGGCCAATGGCTGTGCTATGTGTCGCGTATTCCTAAATAGCCTATCGGAGGAGAAGAGGGAGGCAATCATGAACCTCGTCGACACAGGCTCTTATTCTGCCCTGGTAGTCTGTACTGGGCTGTCATCTGGCGCGGACCGCCAGTTGGAACAAAGGATGGGCCGAAACTCGCTCTTCTATTTGGAGGCTAGCACTAGGGCGAGGTGCTTTTACTCAGACACGCTTCTGTTACTACCTCCGGACTGTAAGCGGGCACTTCTGGCCGACCCTCCTTCCTAGCCAAATCATCCACAGCGTTGCTCCACGGCGCTTCTTAGGCTGCTAGTGTGCTGACTGTAACTGCCTGCCATACCTAGCCGAGCTCAACACAAGAGCTATTTGGAACTCAGACAGACCAATCCCCTTCAACGATCGGGTGTCGGTGATACGCGAATGGATCGAAGAGTGTAGCCGAGACCATCCAAGGTGCAATGTTAACACGAGCTCGTACCTTCCAAGCAGGATTATCGCGGTCGGCCACGAAGGAGACACAGATGTACGACTGTTATCATCGGCCGAAGCCAGCAAAGAATTTCAATCTCTCATCCCGAGATATGCTGCCTTGAGCCATTGCTGGGGTGCGAAGAAGCCAGCGGCCATGTTGACGAAAGCGACACTATCCCAATGGCTCCAGTCTGTACATGTCAAATCGCTACCCAGGACATTCCGAGATACCATATGCATTGCCCGGAAGCTGAACATACCATACCTGTGGATCGACTGCTTATGCATCCTCCAGGACGACATCGCCGATTGGGAAATGGAAGCCGCTAGTATGGCTGAGATATATCGAAATGCGTACCTAACCATCGCAGCAGCTTCCTCCGAGGACAGCAACGGCGGCTGTTTTATTGAAAACCATTTGCCCCCGCTTGTGCGGAAGTTTGCTCTCCATTCTACTAATGGTAAACAACAGGAAGTGGTGGTTCGTCCCAGCCTTGTCCAGTGCCCAGAACTGGCGAGATCACCACTACATACTCGAGGCTGGATCCTCCAGGAACAAATTCTTTCCAGGCGCACCATCTATATGACAGACGGCCAGATCTTCTGGCAATGCCATACAAGACAGAAGTCTGAGGACGGGCTAAAAGATGAGCACATCTTTTGCCACAAGACGGCCTCCTTGGCTCAGTACGAGCTTCACAAGCTCCTTAGAAGCGATGATATCAGTCCGGATAGATCATGGTGGCTGTGGATTTATGAATACAGCGCACGGAAATTCACCGTTTTCTCTGACCGGTTGGCAGCCCTGGCGGGAGTGACGAAGTTATACGAAGAAGCAACAGGTGACAAGCCGTTATTGGGCTTATGGGAACGGCATCTACTACAAAACTTGTTGTGGACTCGCAGACCGGATTCTACGCACACGTCAAGTTCACTCACAAACGAAGATAATAACAGTGGTCTACCCAGTTGGAGCTGGATAGATATTGACGGGTTGATACTTCCCCCCAGCGGCTTAATTCTCTCTGCAGAGCAACGCCGCCACACACCCGGTCCGCCTCGCGCGTATACGACCTTCGTCGCCTCGCAAATTGAATGGTCCGGGGTGCCTCTTTCCTCCAGGCTACTTAGAGCATCGATCACTCTTACGGGACCTCTGATAGAGATGGGCGACTACCTCGAGCTGGAGCCTGTAGGTAGCAGGCTAGAATGCGATCTGGACGGCCATTATTCGCCTCTAGGTTTGCCAGAGAAACTAGAAGACTACGAGTCCTCGTCTTCTGCCTCGCTACAGGGAAAAGAGTCAACAGATACTGCTCACAAGTGTCCCCTAACTCGCAAGCATGGAGAGTCGAGAATCTCGCTGGATTACGATATGCTCCCGACATCTGCAAAGGTGTTTGGACTACTGATTGACGTGGATGCTGGCAGGCACAGGACAACCGAATCCAGAGAGCGGATTCTATTGCTCGCAGCTGCCGATTCCACCCACAAGAGATTCAGGCGCCTAGGAGTTGCCGAGCATGAGCACGCATGGAGCAAAATGCATCGATTGGAGCGGGGTTGCGTTGTGCATGGCCAGTCGTGCACAAGCGACTGCGTCAAGCGTTGCATTGGCGTGCTTTCGCATAAGGTTGTTGGCTGCTTTGAGGGAGCCCCAGAACAGACGCTAGAGTTAATCTAGTTGTTGCATATTGGGGAAACAGTGCGTCATCCGTAAGAAAATACGACGGTATGCAGCAAATATATGCAGGTTTAGATAGGATGTCTCGATCGGTTGCAACCGCCCGGAAGACACAACCGAGCACGGGTTGGTTCATGGGAAAGGACGAGCGTACGGCTGGAAGCCACAGACGGCTCGTTCGCAGCGACCCATGGGCTTCAGGGCTGGGTGCATGCATCGAAATAAACATAAGTCATTATTAGGCTAGGCAATTAATTACATGTGCCACACTCATACAGCCACCGCCTTGATTTTGTCGGCCATATTGAGGACGTCCTCCGAGACAATCGGGGTGTCCTTCCTCTTAAATCCAAGCTCGTAAGGGAACCGTTCTTGCTCTGCACACGTTGATCAGTCAATGGACATGCCGTATAAACAAGATGAGGGTTTTTTTTTAGGATGCCAAGGAGACAGTACCTCAAGCCGGTAGTAGGGAGGAGTGACTTACGGAAAAACACTTTCACCCACGATGTGGGCGGATTACCCAGGACATGGTCGCCAAGCGCGATCTGGTACAGGCTGCTCTCAAAAACGGAGCTCTGGTCGCCACCCGCTGTGAGATTGAAGCGAGGGTTCTCCTTCGCCGCCCGCTTAAGGCGCGCTGCGCGGGCCTTGGCGGCCAGCTCGATGGTAACGGTTGGCGAGTTACCAAAGGTGGCAGCCGTGCCGTCCCAGATGCGCTGGTTGAAGTGCAGGTTGTCGCCCTGGGCGATGTCGCCGCGGGACAACGAGCCATCGTGCTCGATGACATCGTGCTTGGCCGTGTCGGCCAGGTTGAACGTCGAGGCGTTGCCTGTGGTCGACGTCGTCAACGCCGTCGTGATGATGGGGATGACGTTGTCGGCTACGAAGTTGACTGAGTCGTTCAGGGCCTTCAGCAGAGTCGCTTGGTCGATATTCTTGCCGTTGCGAGGAATATACCCGTGGTTGGCCAACGTGTTGAGCATTGGGCAAGGAGCCCGGCCTAGTGATTGTTATTACCCCTAGTTACGATACGGGTTGGGTGGGCAGGCTTACTGTCTCCAGGCTTTGGGGCTTGCCACGCATGGGGGTCCGTAGGGTAGGAGTTCGTGGAATCCGCTGTAGGGTAGGACACAGCAGCGGTCCCGAAGAGGGAGAGTATAACAAAGCCTCTATACATGGCGAAATGGGGTTTGTCTTGCTCGCCTACAAGGGCTTAGGTAGTCTGGGGGATGGCACGATGGACTCCGGGAGCGCAATACTACTCAGGTCTTAAGAACGGCAGATCTGTGATCGCGGGAGGGACGATGCGGACTGAGACGGCACATTATATATTCCACGTGGTTCCCAGGGAACTGGAACTCGGCTCCATATCCGGGACTCGTTGGCTCCAGCTTGACGTGGAGGGAAACTGGGCCGCCGGCAAGGATGCTGGGCCAATATGAGGCCGCGCATTACACATATGAAGGATCATTGCATCTCAGGTATGCAGGTTGGTGGAGAGGCCGGCGGCGCCAGGTTCCCAGTTGGTGCAACGAGCTCGTGAGCGGCCTGCACCTACGAGGCATGCCGTGCGTGTCACCGAGAGCGGCGGGGGGTTAGCAACTCGGTCTGCGGGTCCCACAGCCGCGCGAGTTGCCGTAAGCAGAAGCCGCCCGCAGCCAGGCCGCAGCCGTGGGGATATTGCTGGGCTGGCACCATCCTATTACAGGCGGAGAGCCGGTAGCAAAGCCTGGTCCGTGGCTCAACCGCCCCGGTTCAACCCAGGTGTCAGTCGCATTCCGTGCCTGCACCTAATATTGCCGCATGAACAAGCTCCCCCCCAGCGTTGCATTCAGCGCGGGGAACTATCGATTCCAGGCCTGGGTTACTGACCCGGCAAGCCCGCAGTGGGTATTTTTAGTTGGGTCCCGAATCTGTAATACCACGTAACTCGGCCCTCTCGGGTATCGTTCCGCGATCCAACTGAGGGGAACTGGGGCTCCAGTATTCGATTTTCGAACTCAATCCCCTCTTGTCTAAACCCAAATCGCGATAGAGCCGCGAGGCTACTGTGCGTTGCTGGCTGCTGCAGTAACCAAGGCAGTTAGTTGGCCAGCAAATAGTTTGCTGTCAATGGGTTACAGCGGCACTGGCGCCTCGTGCCGTGTCTGACAGCTGAAGGATCCAAACCTGAGGTAAAGAGTCCCACCAGTCAGGATCCAACTCACCCACCAACTAGATCTGTCTTGAAAAGTCAGGTAGGTACCGAAGCGGGGCGAAATACACTTCCATGCAACGGTGCATCCGAGCCTCCCTCCCTCCATCAGTCTTGGTTGGTATTCCGTACTATGGTATGGACGGGGCAATGCAATTTCATGGGCACCAGAATATGCTCAATTAAGACCAGCCTCAGCTTCTGCATTTCGAACTTTAAAAAAATTATAAAATAAGTCACTTCAGGACTCCTGCAGAGTGTCTATGCAACGGCTGTCCAGCCACCCATTGCCTTATATGACATATGCTCAACAGCTCTAAAAACGCTCCGGCCAGCGTACTCACTATGAGATAGTAGCTTGCCTCTTAGCGGAGACAAGGATAAGTTGGCGACCAAGCAGCACTAGTTGTATACACGCCTTTCCGTGGCTATTAGCTCACGTATGTCAGACGGGCTCGGAGGCTGGGCCCGATGCGGCATGGCTGGCATTAAATGGTAATGAAAGAGTGCATAGAGTCAAAAGTGTAGACAAGAGCACTGGTGCAACCATCTGCACTTCATGCATTCTCCTTTGTTATAAAATTTAAACGATAACTACATCTTGTGTCTCCTCCGGCTCCGTAGTGATCAATAAATTGACTATATGTCGTAGCTTGGCGCCTCTCTTCCGGCCAAACCGTAGCGGTAGTCCAGTGTGAAACATATGGATCTCGCCTTTGACGAACTGCTCATACGCATTGGCGAAATAGCGGCCGAGACCACCCTGGGGTTGTATGTGAGCATCTCCAACCAAGGTAAACTCTTTGCCTTTATGTGATTCGTCATAATGCTCCGTTAATGCTCTGTCCATATTTGCATTCCTTTGTTTGGAATCTGAAGTCGCCCGTAACACGAATGGAGAATATCCTCGACGGAGCATGAAGAGGGAATCACCGGTCTGCATCGTTGCTGGGCCAATGCCGAAGCTTCCATCCTCGAGGATGAAGAGAGCTCGATTTCGCATTATTCTTTTTGTGTAGGCCAATATCTCTGCCGCCATCCTTTCCTGAATTCCATGTTGGTTGTAGTATTTGGCCTGGGTCATCCTCCCGCCGGGCTCGAGAAAGTCGACAAGGTTGAAGCATAGAAGCAGGAGTCTTTTCGCTAGGGACGTAGGCGCACGCAACATGGTTTTGTACGTGAACTCGATTTGCATGTTTATCTCGGATTCATTGCTCCACTGGCCCATCCACTCCAATGCCGATATGTTGCTTTCCTTTGCACGGTGTCGTCGGTGTTCTCGTTCGTCGCCTCGATTCGATTCGCCAAGGGAGCTCCAGTTTCGATAAGACTGGGCCAGGGGGGTATCCAGAGTATACAACCACGACTGGGTGGACTCGATGCCAAATGCACTTGGAAACTCGGACCGAATGTCGTAATAGGATAGCTTCTGCCACTCTCCAGGAAGATTGTTAGCCGCTAATGTGTTCATCAATTCGAACGCAGTAAGATTTCCGGTCATTGGACAGAACTCTGGCAATCCCAGCTGTATTCTGAGCTGATCCAACCAGTCCAAACTTTTAGCCTCGTCAGATGCCTCATTAATCCGGCTCAGGAAGTCATCGACATTGTGGATCGTGTAGATCCGTCCTCTGGAATAACCTTTGACGTGCAAACAATCTTTAAACGGGGCGTTCTTGTCGTAGACGTTGAGAGACTCGCTGCTCTTGCACATTGTCAGATGGGAGAGTCTGCATAGTGGCTCTACGCACGTTCTGACACTCCAATCGGGGACCCAGGAAGGCAGGTGCAAACTGTTATCTCTTCCGCGATAGCATTGCGTCAAGACTCGAAAATTTCCATCCTGATCCATCATCTTCTTCGCGTAATTGGTGTAAACAGACGTGACAGTAGATTCGTAGTCAATAGGGAATGATGTTGCCACGTATTGTGCGGCCGATAACCCAGTGCTGGCGATGAGAGGGAGCAAGGAGTATATCTTGTCTCGCGGATTTGTTGCGTCTTGGCCCTCTGTAAAGTGAAGCAAGTATGAGAGATTATATGTGTCCGTTGCCGCGTAAGTATCTCTGCTTTCACTGTGGGTCTTTCTCCAGGACGTGATGGCACGAATATTTGGGTTGCTTCCAAACAACATCGATTCATACCCAGCGGCAGAGATAGCCTCGAATGATAGCATCATCTCGTTGACATTCAAGGTGTCGTCGCCGCAGAGGAATCGAGCATCTTCACCGGCCATCACGACTTCTTGAAAGCACCAAGCCCGGGTAAACCATGGTCTCTGGACTAGAAGTGAAGTGGCGGCAACTTTTTCCTTGATTCCTTCATCTTCCACAAACCGTGTTCGAAAGATGTCTCTCCATCGACCACGCGAAACATCAGAGCCTTGATGTGGTAGCGCCACTGCGTGCCATTCGCGTAACGCCTTGAACGCGGTCGACGATGTCTCGTCACTGCTACCAAGCCACATGATAACTCTAGTTGCGTATTGGTATATCTTAGTCATGAGTCCGATCTGCTGGCCTTTCTCTTCATTTTTCTCTTGGTTAATGCAGATCGCATCTATCCATAGTAGAGTGGGCGCCTTAGTAGCGACCGTCCCCAGCGCCGAATGCTTTCTGAAAAATCGCCTTAAATGGACCAAGACCTCCCGCAAACTCTGGGATACGGGGAACAGTTTGCCATCGCAGAAAATATGACCACTGGTATCAGGCGCTCCCCAAGTATATGAGAGGGCGCAATAGGCCGGACAAGGATGCTCAAGGCTGAAATATCGGATGTCGACATTAATCGGCTGGTTATCATTCTCGAGGCGCAAATCCAAAACCCGAATAGTGTTGGTATTAGCAAGACATTCATACTTGTATGAGCCTGCCATTGGGTCTGTCTAAGCCATGAATGGCTCGCAGCGTATACAATTACGATGATCAATAACGCAGGCTTGCGTGAAGCAACGAGGGTGCGTGTGTGGTATGGGAACACAGCTGAGAATCAAGACTTCACACGAATATATCCACTAATTTGATTATTTCAGTAGTTGATTAGGCATAAAAGACGAATGATAGTGAGGAAGCGATAAGGCAATGTTTGTTGTATTGCGTTTGCATGTTCAGCTGCCTAAGAAGCGGGGAAGATATCTTATCTAGACTCCTCGGTGTGTGCATCACGTGTACCTAGATTTGACCACGAAATTAGGTACCTACCTGTCATTTCTCGGCTTTTTGCCTTTATAAAGAGAGTAGCTATTACAGGATCCGTTAAACTCCGTAGACAGGGGGTGACGCTAGACAGGGCAATGATATTGTCGTAGAGATTTGTTGACCTCTTGGTTGTATGACTGACAGAGATATCATCCGCTCAATGTCTACTTAAGTATACAATTTTTTCGTCTTCAATACAGGACCTTAGTAGTCCCGTTTCCCAACTCAGTTCGTACATCTTCATTGACTACCAAAGGGAGTTGAAGTCATGCAAGCTACGTTGGCTATTTTACCAAGGTGGCGCTCGCCACGCACTTATCAACTGTAGCAAAATAAAGGCTGCTTATATAGCAAGGCTCAAATGCTCCTGAACCTGAACGTAACTGTACAGCGAATCCAAACAACAAAGAACCCCCCAGTCTCGAGACAGGTGATTGCACTTAGTAAAGACCCCACTCAACCGGCACGGTGCTAACGTCCCCCTTACAGCTCATCTCACCCTTGGCGCCAATCTTCCCACTGCCCCCAAATTGGTTGATGGCGTCGGTGATGATGTCGACAATGTCCTGGGCGCCGATGTGGAAGTCGATGTTGCCATTGATACTTTTGCCCTGCACGCCGAACTTACAACTGCCGTACTGGACGATCTGGTGCTGCGACTCGACGGCGTTTTCCACCTCCCACTCGCCCTGAGTGTTTTGAATGTTTGTGATGATAACCTTGCAGTCGTCTACGGACGGAGAGGCATCGCTGGTCTGATCGACAAATGTGGAAGCGCTGCAGTCACTAATGGAAGGCTTGACGTAGCAGGGCCAGTTGGGTACACTTTTATCCGACACGATGGACCAAGCAGTCCAGGCCATATCGCCGCTGCAAACAGGCAGGCGGATGAAGCCGGGTGTGGTGATGTCCGCGTCCATAAGATCATTCAGCGAGCCGCCGTTAGTTGGATCCGTCGCAGCGCCACCGTTGGCGTTACCATTTTGGATATAGGTGCGTACAGAGCCGGTGATAAGGTCGCTCACCGTGACGCCACCAAAGCGTGAGCCGTCAAGGGTGCTGATACCCGGCGGCGCCGAGAATTTGCTATGAGTACACGATGTCTGGCAGCTCTTGTCGCATACATCAGTGCAGGTTTTTGCGTCGTCCTTGGGGTAGACGAGATAATACAGCTTGCCGTTGTAGCAGCCCGCCGTCTGGTGCATGACATCGGTGGTTAGGAACTCAGTTGCCGGGTCAACAGTGCCACAGCCATAGCCCGAGTCCAGGATAAAGGCATGCGTACCCGCGAGGGGCCATACAGTTGCGATAGCATACGCAAAAAACCCCTTGGCAACGTCGGCTACCAGGGCTGAGAGCGTGCCGTCGCGGCGGTACCGGTAGGGAACGAGGCGCCACCGTCGACGGAGCCCTCAATCAAGTGACCGTTAGAGATCATGGTGGTCAGAAGATTGATGCTCTCGTCTGAGCCGCTGAAGAGATTCTTAAGTGACTCCTCAGAGATATTACCCCAGGCAGTGACTGCCTGGCCCATGTAGTCAGAGAAGGCGGCCTGCTTCTGGGCGGTCCAACCCGAGCTGTGCGCATATATGTCAGCATACAGAACGAGGAGAGGATAACCATAGAATTGGAAAAATAATCTCTCACCCGTCGCTGCCCTTGCCCGTGAGAGCCGAAGCCATAGACACACCGAAGCTAACGAATGCCTTAGCAACGTCTTTCGAGTTGTCGTATGTGACCTTGTTGCGCTCAAAGTACGGTAAAGCCTTCAGGACTAGTTTACGTTAGCCTGTAAGTAACACAGGCATGTTATGTGGACATAGAGCTTACAGCCATTGAAGAAGGCAGACACGGCCACGGTGCCGACCAGACTTACGCCGATCAACAGAAACTCAAGCCACGTGTCGTCGGGAGGGGGCGGAACGGGTGCAAAGTTGTTCTCAAAGTCGGCAAGCGCGGGGTCCAGAACCGTCGCGGCGGCCTGGGTCAGGGCGGGTTGGTAGCTAGCGTACATCTGCATACAGATCATGGTCAGCGAGTTTCAAACCACGGGCGGCTCCCGAATCAAGCTCTGCGCTTCTCCAACTCTCACGTACCTCGTGAATAATCACCATGGAGTTCCAGATCTCGTACCCGGCAGCGTCCGAGCCACCACCTTGGAAGCCGACGCACTGCAGGGTCTGATCGCAGTTTTTGGTAGAGAGCAGCGTGCCGCAGTTAGCCTGTTCGGGCCCATGGATGGTGTTGGAGACGGACATAGTGAAGGTGGTATGGCCTTTGTCGTACTGCTTCCACACGTTGATGACATCGGTCCAGGCGTCAGGGCCGTCCATCTGGTTCCAGCGCTCGTCTTGTGCCAGACCCTTGATGTTCTCTACCGACGGGTCGTGGCAAGTGACGCTGGTCCAGTTGCCGTTGCGGCTACCCTCAGCGTACGGGTCGGTGCCAGCCTTGATGTTCTCTCGGAATATCTACCATGAACCGCTAATTTCAGGAGCGTCATTGTATGATTCTAGATCACTAGCCCAGTTCGTGATGCCGCCCATCTCAAGTCGTGCGTAGAGCTTCTGACGCTCGGCGAGAATGTCCGGATCCATAAAGGCGACCCATTGGGTGCTGTCGTAAACAACAATGCGGCTGTGACTCTCGGCGTCGAGAAAGTTCTGGTTGATGCGGCTGGCGTTGTTGATGACGATATCGTTGATCTCGGCATCAGAGATGTAGCCGGCCGTGTTGGTGCAGAGGCCTTTCTGAGCGTCGGACTGCGCAGCTGTGCCCGTGTAGAGGCAGTCGGCGCCATAGCAGCCGGCTTCGGCCATGTTAAACGAGCGGCCGTAGCTGCTGACCCCGACAACGACCTTGTTCGAGGCCACACCAGCCTTGGTGATCTAGAGTAATCATCCGTCAGCAACAGTCCGGAGAAAGCGAAATAAGGCTAGAAAAAGGAAAGGGGAACTTGGGGGCCGGGCACTCACCATTGCCAGCGCAGTATTAGTCTCAGTAAGGTTAATATGGCTACGCAGGCACATGCCATTGCTGCAGCCTTCCTGGGAGTACGAGTTGCCTGCATCCCATTGACCGTGCAGGTCGTATGTCATGAACACAATGTAGTCGACCACCTTGGAGATATCTGCAATGGGGAATTGCTTGAGGTACCAGTAGGATGCCGGGGCAGCAATTGACACGGTCTTTCCGGGCAGTAGATTTTTCAGTACGACTAAGAATGCGAGGTGGTTTGACCCGTCGTCATCGCTTCCGGCGGGGATACCGGGAATGTCAGGTTCCTACACCGGCAGCAGTTAGCAGCAGTCCGTCACGCGCAAGTTTGACGCCTTGCTTCTCTTAGGGTTGTTCCCCTGGGTATTCCCAATCGATGTCTACACCATCCAGGTCATGGTCTTTGACGAAGTTGGCAATGTTGGTAGCCATGGTCAAGCGGTTAGCGGCGGTGACGCCAGTACGAAAGATGGTGTAGGTGCTAGGGTCGGTCGAGAAAGACCAGCCACCAAACGATACCACGCGCTTGATGTCGGTTAGGCCAAGGAAGGCGTTGAATTCGTATGTGCTATAGGGGTCGCCAGTTGACACGGAGTAGTCGGCGTTTAGCACGCCAAACGCAAAGTGCACGTGCGAGAACTTGGACGAATCGATCTGCCGCACGTCTTGGTACAGGCAAGGACGGTCCATGCCGAAGCCCTCGTAGTATGCTAGGCTAATCCACTCAGATGGTGCACCGCTTTTGACTATGTCGGTACCGCAGTTAGAGATGCAGCCGTTGGTGTTAGGCTCGGCGATGCCGGGCGCGCCTGTATTGGTATCGGTGCAGAATTCGGCTGTTATGCCACACTGGCCCCAGACATCGCAACAGGCATTGAGCGGGTACGGGTTGAGGCCCGAGATGTTGACCGTTCCGCCGGCCGGCACCGTAGTACCGGGCTTCTGCGGGCCGCACTGGGCGTTGGCAAGCGGCGCTGGCATGGGGGGTGTCCCGTTGCTAAGGCAGATGATGTTGCCGGTATATAAGAGGTTGCAGCCATTCCATGCCCACGTATTTTTGTTGAAGTCCTCAATGTCGTCGTTAATCAGGTCATTTGCGGCTGCAAGGCCCGCGCAGGTGTCGTCCGCATGGATGGTGTACGTCGAGCACGAGCCGTCGTCGTTGGGCTTCGGCTTGAAGTCGGGCAACGTGCCATCCGAGCAACACACGTGCCAGCCCGGCGTCAGCATCGAGCAAAGCGTTGAGCTGGGGTTATACTTGGTGAAGTCGGCGGCAGAAATGCCACATTTGGTTGCCAACGACGCGCAGCTGTCGCCCGAGATCACCTGTTTAGTTGTGCAGTCGTCGCGGCGCTCTAGGTTGCTGCCGCGAATTGCTCGCCGCACCCTGCTTGCGGTGTAGGCCGTGCTAGTCCCGTTGATAGTAGCATTGGAAGATGCCACTAACGGCGTCGTGAAGCTTGCCGTGCTGGTGACGTTCTGCGCCGTGTCGAACGCGAGACACGTCGCATTGGCCCATGACTGCAGTGGCTGCCGCACTGATGCCAGGACCTGTTGCCCGTGGCGATGAAACCGAAGATGTGGTCAGCATCGTAGCCAGGCCCGCACAACTGCATGGCCGCGCTACCGCCCGTGCTGTTGGATGTATAGAGCGCGTTCTCCATAGCCGGGAGGGCTGTGCTCGCTGTCGCCTGTATTCGTACGCTCTTCCCCATATAGAGGCCAACCGTGCCGCTGACTGACTGTGCAAACAATATGAGGGGTGCGTTGTCATCCGCAACGTAGCCAGCGCCCAGCAAGAGCCGCATCTGCCTCGATAGCGCAACCATGTTAACACCCTTGGTCGCAGAGCCATTCCAGCTACCCAAAGCGAATGGCGCGCTTTCCAGCGTCTGCACTGCCTCTTTATCCGCTGGCACCACCACGCCTGGCTTCTGAGGCGCGCCATACGATGTGCAGGCATAGATGCGGTGCGGCGAGGTGTTGTCATCCACGTCGTCATGGATCGAAAAATGATAGAACACCGTTTCTTTGCAAGATGACAACTGGTCCAGGTTATGGTAAGTCGTCCAGTTGGCCGGGTTCGGGCCGGATGAGCTACAGAGCGCCGGGCAGTCGTTCCGAGCCCGATAGGAGACGCCAGCCGGTTGCCGGAGGTGAGACCCCCAGCCCGAGGCACCCTCCACTATCCCAAAGGAAAGGAAGAGGCCCAGGGCGGTTGTTAACCGCAAGGAAAAGAGCATCGCACCGCTAAGGAAGTACCAATGAAGGCCAACAAAAGAAGAAGCGTCCAGGGGATGGAACAGGAGAGACAGTGTGGCGGACAGGAGCTGCACTGGAGCTGCTGCATGCCTCGGTAGCTGCCTTGGTCTCCTTGCACTTCTTATCCGAGGCTAGAAGAGGCAACGGTTTGACTTATGTATAACGGTGGCCGTGTAACTGCCACCGCAGACGCTCCAATCCGCTTGAAAGAGAGAGACACGTTTCTCGCCATAGTTCCTCCTCGGGCTCCGTACTAGGAGCCTAGTCAAGGCTATACATCCTTCGGTAAAATATGCCTTTGCAGGTATACTGGAGATTGCCACCGCGGTGCAATGTTGGTAAAAGCCCTCGTGACAGGGTTACCATAACTCGACTATAATGGCTACCCACATCCCATTGGCTGGAAGATCTCGTTCAGTACCTAGCTAGAGCCGAGGAGCTGAGAAGGGGTGGCTCGCTTGTAGTAGGTGGAGCAGGCAAAAGGGGCAGCGGCCTTAGTATAAGCGAGAGGCCAATTGCAGGTCATACTTCCTTCGTTTTTATATAGATTCCTAAGATATCATAAACACAGCTTCAGTTAGGAAAAAATGAAAGTAATCGATGTATATGGTTCCGCTCTTCTCTCCTTTAGCCAATCACTCTATAGATTTGACATGGCTACGAAAACAGCCGCCAAGCCGCCAAACACAGCAGCGTACTCAGTTCTCCCCGAGCCACGGCTCCCTATAGCCGTGTTTGTCGACGGGCAGCTTACTAGAGGGCTCACGGCCTTGCAGGCTGTGGAAGTGAGAGCAGCCGAGATACTGCTCGCTGTAGCGGAGCTAACCCCAATGCAACACCGGTTGCCCGCCACGAGTGGCTATACGTCCGAGAAGACAGCACAGGTATCGCGGCCGTCATATTGGGACGATAGCGCCACGTCTAGCCTCCTAATGAGGTTGAAGGCAAAGTGGCTCATGCTGGAGCACGGAGCGTCGACGCTTGCGGCAGCTGCTACTAGGTCCGGCTGCTGAGCACGGTTCTGAATCGTAAACGTGACACTGTTGTTCCGAAAGCCGCTTCCGAGCTTCAAGGCGCCACCCCGTTCCGAGTAACTGCCGGCGCTGAAGTCCCAGACTAGTATGTACGTTGCCGCTGTACCTCTGTCGGTGGTGTTAAGGTGCGTGATGTACGTGTAAACATAGGTCGGGTCGCTACCAGAGAAGTTGGTCGTCGCCAAGTCCAACACCGGGCTATAGCCAGTGTTGTCGGGATCTGTGATGTCCCAGAGCGTTATGTCGAAGCCCGGGTCAAGCGATGGGGCCAGTGCTGCTTCTTTGGAAAGCGAACACGATGGGGAAGAGCGCCGTGGGCGCGTACGTGTCGTTGCGCGGGGAAGTCAAATCGACCTCGACCGTTGCTGGGAATTTCGTGGCGACCACCTGCTCGGCCACCCACAGCAGGGCGACCGGCAGTAGTCTGAACCACGAGAAGGACGCCATGGTCGCTCGCATCTCATGGTATGGAACGGCTAGGACGGAAGGTGGGTATACTAGTCAGGGAAGGGAGCACTAATTAGGGCCAGCAGGTGGACAAAATGAAATAAAGGAAGCGAACAAATGCCTTTGCGGTTTAATTCAAGATCTTGAAAGGAATGGGGCGTTGCGCAATACTAGCCACCTACAACTGCTCGCCCTTCCCACTGCCCCAGACCGTTGCTCCCCACTTGCCCCCTAGTCGAGCCAATACTACACACTTATAGTACTGAGTACCACTATTTAGTAGCACGTGGTGTCTGAAACGACCTGCAATCTACTAGAGATTGCCTTGGGCCCGGATTATCTCAGCAATCGAGTTAATCGCTAGGTCGTGAACTATTCCATTGTCCTCGACGTAGCTGACGCCCAACAATAGCCGCATCTACGGCGACATCACGACCGTGGGAGCACCCTGGCAATCCTTCGTTACATCAAAGCACTTAAAGGAAGAAGTGGCAGGCCCAGGCGACAGACGAAGGAGTAACAGCAGAGTATCTGTAGTTTGGGCTACGAATCGCTCCACCTACAATCGACCCCGTGTCGGCCCATGCCGATCAACAAGCCAGCTCTAAGAAGTTTTACGCCGGTGATATTTTCGTTATTTAAAAGGGTGCTCGGCATTGGGTTAAAATGTGATGACCAAGACGCGATGCGTGTTTCCCGCAAGGATATTCCAATAAGGCAGCGATGAGCTCCTTCGAGCATTGGTGCTCCGCCACTGGATCATCCGTGGCCAGCTGTGCTTCAAAGCATTATAGGGAATCCGAATTGCATAAGCTCTCACTACAAAGGAATGGTTTAGAAAGCTCCGAAACTGTTATCAATTGTGTTGTCCTGTAGAAAGGGCCGTGCAACCCGTCATTAAAGGGCCGTCGTTGAAGGAAATCTATGCCACCAGTCTGATGCAGGACTCTTGGCATACGAAAGAGGACCAGTCGTTTTGTGTTTCCAGGGAATAGGGGACAGGGCCGGCCCTTTCCAACCTTCGTGGTGCGATTACCTGACTAGGGGACGCTTGATGATTAGCATTTGACGGTTGCTAGCGTCGTTAGCACAGATCTAGAGCCCAAGTATCAAATATGAGGCCTGGCGGAGCTGACACATCAGAGTTGCGGCGTGTTTGGTACGTCGAGGTTGTTCCCGAGTTCTGCAAGCATATCTCACGCACAATGCAGACAAGCTGCCGGCAATCATGGGTTAACTAAGGTCTTCGTATCCAGGATCGGCCGGGATCATCTGCATGCGGCATGCATCCGGCCGGACAAACATAGTTACCGCACTGAGCTGGAACCCTGTGTTCGCCATCAAACGGCTATACCTCCACCGTGATCCGTTGAAACAAAAGCGGGCCTGGTGGACACCAATATAGAGAAAAGCAAATGGTACAATCTTAGCGGGACAGACTCTAATGTTCACCAGTGGAGAAAGACAATAGCAGATAAACGGGGCAAGAATAGAGCTCAGTGAGGCGGGGCGTCTGCCCGGAGGGATATGAGTCGGAAACTTTACAAACTCAATCCAGATAAACTAGGTACCTATATATAAGTCCATTAGCTTTGAATCTCATGGTCGGAAACCCAAGTTCTCCCGAGGGCAGCTGAGATGATTGTCAATGTCTAGCCTGAACTCTGGAAACTCTCTCCTCGAATGAATCAAGGCAGTTGCGGCTAGATTTGGCTGTCACTCAGGACAATCTTGTTTTCTGAATCTTTGATACTGCCCGGAGACATCATGACCCATATCACGGGAGAGCTCGGCCGGTGGTTATTAGCCGCAAGGGTTAGGGTAAGCCGAAGTGCTACCGCATCACGCCGCTAAATGTGGGTCTCAGAGCAATTGCGATCTTGCGCATTTTGCTGGACCACGCCAGGTTCGCTTTTGGCCATCTCACCACGACCGACCACCGAATTTTGCGTGCCAGCTATCGAAAACCACGCTCCCGAGTCAAACTCGTATCACTTCCGTGCTTGTTGGCCTGATAACGGGGCTCCACATGCACACGCTCTTTCTCTCACCTGCGGGGTCAAAGGACAGATGACAGAATGACCCGGTCATAACCTGCTCCGCCATGGCAGGAGACCAAGGGGGGACTGCTTCCAGCTCGGCTGAGACGGCTCACCAGAGTCCAGGGGTCACTGGGCAACATGGTAATCCGGACAAAACACTACCCTATCTCAGCCACAAGAGGAAGAGAGTGCAAGATCCCAACGATGACGACGACTCGGGCGTTGGGAGTGACCGGGACATCGGATCTCCAAGGAAATCCAGGCCAACATACGATGATCGTCAGAAATTCGCCTGCCCATTTTTCAAACGAGACCCAGCGAAGCACATGCAGTCCCGGGCTTGCACTGGCCCAGGCTGGAATTCTGTCCACCGAGTCAAGTGAGTCTAACTCCCTGCCCTCCCTCTGGTCCAAAACTGACGTTTCAATATCGCAAGGGAGCATCTATATCGAGTGCACAAACAACCACTCTCTTGCATTCGATGCGGTGCGGTCTTCTTCACGTTGTCACTGCTCGAGAGCCACTCACGCAGCAAAGAAGCCTGCGAAGTGCGAGAGCCTCAGCCGCCTGAGGGCTTAAGTGAAGCGCAAATACACAAGCTGCGTAGTAAGAAGCGGTCGAACACGTCGGAGGAGGAAAGATGGGCAGACATGTATCGAATCGCCTTTCCAGATGACAACCCAGACAAGACTCCCTCTCCATGTACGTATCGACACCGCAAGTCGGCCTTCAGTGTGGATCTGACAACTTTAGACTACGAGTTGGGCCCACGAATCAGTTGCAACGAAAATGAACTGGATGAGTACGAGAGATATCTGCGAAGAGAATTACCTAGTCTTTTGAAACGCGAGCTGGAAAATCAGCTAGAAAAAAACATGTCTGAGGTGGAAACGCAGCTTCTTTCCAGACTACCCGATACAGTCCGAGATGTACAGTCACAACTGTTTAGGAATTGGAGGAATAAGCAAAGACAGCCGCAGCTCGACCCTGCAGGGAAATCTGACTCAAAAGGTGTACTCTCCCCGCCTGCCGGGCTCGAAGACCCTCAAGATCCCAGAGGCAGCTGGGATAATATATTCGGGCTGGCTTTTGACTTTGATGAGGAAATTCCATCATATCTCTTTACGAATACAGCTTCGACTCTAGATGGCAGAATCAGAGATTCAACACAGCAAGAGACGAAAGATAGCTAACGGAAGTGCCGGAGCAGGATGGGGGTTGCTCTACCTACCTGAGGGGCGTAGGAGCATCCCGGATTTTATACATAGTAATACCCATATCAAATATAGAGTATTGTAAGAATTTAACTATCAGAATCCGAGAAACCATTTTTTAAACCATCATATCAAGGACCAACCACTATACAGTATATATTACGTCAAAATAATCAGCAGTAAAGTAGATCCTTATCACAACTAGGGACTTATAACGATGTAAGGGTAGGCACTATAACTCTTTTATATTTCATACTACTAGAGCTAACATATATATCCTGTTCTTGGCATTTAAGCTTCGGAACAGGTAAAAGATAAACATGCTTGCCTGTGTAGTCTTAGCCGGATACTCCGCTCACGTAAACGGCTTCCTAACCTCCCTTAGATACTAGGAGGCTGGGCACGCACTTCTGCAGAGTGTAGCACAATACACGCCTGAAGAAATGGGCTCGGATTCAGCTCTAGTCTCGTCACACGCCTGCTGCTGCTTTTCCCCGTCCAAGTTTCCTACGAGAATTATAGCTTAGCAGATGAGAAAGGGCGAATCGATGTTAGAAATGGGTCGATAAATACAAGTTAGCATTCTATGAAGTTCGGCATTACAGCGCTCCGTACTAAACCCCGCGCTGCTTACGCAGCCCGGCGCTGGGAATCTGCTTTTCAATACATCCCAAGGGATTCACACGAGCTATACTTTGTAGAAGGCATTTGGGGGCAGCTGGACATCATATTTAGAGTCCGGGTTCTTAGAGACAGTAGACACATGCTAAATACTGAACAGATCTTATTTCTAGTGTCCCTTTACTTATGCATATATAAATATATTCGTAGCTGTTTTGAATTTAGTGTCCGTGAAGTCTGCTTCGTAGCTATCGCTACATTCAGTCAGTAGTTCTTTTCACGGTTGGGTTGTATTTGAGGGGTTCATAAGTCGCTTCCGGGATGCCTCAACCATGTCCGGCGAAAAACCTCGACCGCATCCATGGGCAATAAGCGGAACAGTCGGGGTCTATAGAGCAGCTACTGCGTGCGCTATGGGGTTGGGCCGAAGCCCAAAAGACAATATGTGTAACGAGTTAAGAATATCAACCTCAGTTGCACATGAAACCAACCTTGCCTCATCAACCTCGAGCAATGGTAGAAAAAGTTATGATCCGACTGATCTCTCCGATTCGAAAGGTGTCTGCCTGATTAGCAGACTGAGGCGGAAGAAACTTGATCTACATGCGCATTTGCGCGTTAACCGCCAAGTTAACGCGCAAATGCGCACCAATGCTCAAATCCCCGCTCATCTTTTATTGCGCATTTGAGCGTAGAGTGTCTCGAAGTTTGGGACACCACGTGATTAAATAATGATGAACCTCACATTAGCGGGGACTCCTGCAATATTTTAGGTACTTTCTTAGTATCTCACGTAGAATGGTGGGTCCAGAGCACTCGTTCTCCTTTCTCATACAAACCGGGCGACGATCTTATTTCTGCTCGGGCGAATCAGGTGTGGAGCCTCGGCCCTCGCCTATGGGCAATCCCGCTCCTACGCCGATACAAATGTTGGAGGTTTACAACTACCGACGCAAATCTCCTTTGCGAGCAGCGGCTGCAAGTTATCATCAAAGGCACTTGCGCATACAATCATCGCCATGGGACATTCCTCATGGTACCAACATTCTCAAACTGAAGCATCTGTCGCCTGCCCTGCGCCGACCACGAAGGAGAACTTCACCACTGGGAACTAGGGCAGCTTGTCACTGTCGCTCGCTCTCCCGCGCTCGTCCGAGACGTGTACGGACGAATAGCTCGATCAACTGCTGCGTTTTGCATCAGTTGGTGACCTGTAAGCATTGCTCGCGATGAGCAGGCTGAATCGCAAGGCGATGCATCGGTTCTTGTCTTGAAGGAGGCGTGGACGTGTTCACAAAGCCAAGAACGGACACCCGCCAGTCTGCGTCTGTTTTATAACAAATGGGCCTTCCCGTCAGGAACCTCGCTAGTATCCCGACGCCGAGCAGACTTGGGGCCAGCGTTGGCCTGTCATTTCATCAACGCTTCCGCCTGACAATTCATTAGCTAACATGACAGATGAACTATCATTTTACCTCGAATGGCATGCGTTGAGCCATGATGCTATTTTTTTTTAAAAAAAAAAAAGCAACAACAAACTACTGAAAGAAAAACTTGAAAAAAAACTAACACCAACCTGCCTCCCAGAAACAACAAACCCGTGGGACACTTGGGAAGTAAAATTCAAGTGCTTCTAGGGGTATCAACTGTCTTCCTGCATACCGCGCCACCATTCGTGTGTGCAAGGCGCTTGTTGCGACCGCGACAACACAGCAAGAAGAAGCAAGTAGCTCCACAGCCATCATGATGGTTTTTGGTCCAGCCGCGCCGTTAATACTTGTCTGCAATACTTCTACCCGCTCGCAGGTCTCATTAGTTACGGCAAGGAAACTGGCCATCGCCGGTCAAATGCCATGCAACAATACCATCACTACCTGTGATGCCCTTCGCATCATATCAAGGCAACGGGGGTGGACGGGGATACCGAATACCTGTTTTGCTCTTGACGTGCCTTTCCTAGGCGAGGACATTTCTAGGAGCACCTGGAGGGCTTTCACCAAGCTCGTTCGGATCGCTTACACTAGGACAATTTCACAGCACCTACGACGCCCGCATTTCACTTGAACCAAATGAGTGAGGGAAGCAAGGTAGGCAAAGCATGTTGGATACAACCGTTCTATACGGCACGCCCTAGCCAACGCAGTGTTTAATTCTCCGAAGAGTGGCTGATTCAGTACAAGGAGTGTTTACGGCCTTTCCCTAACCCGTCCAAAATCTATCTCAAGCCAACACATTCCCCTCTCCCAAGAATCCCGCAATCACGGCACCATCTCTGTCCGCTGCCTTCACTTAGTCGAAGTCGGGACAGGAAAAAGCGGAACTCGGTTCAAGCCAGATTTACGTGGTCCTGTCCATGGTACCGTTTGGGCCACTGGACCGAGGCATACTCGAGAGGTTGCCCACCGCTCCTTGCGAGCCTGCAGTGCTCGCATGGACGCCGCCTGAGGCTCCCAGATCATTGTGCCCACCTTGTGGCGGACCATCAGGCTTCAGCAGTCTCGAGACGCTGTCGATCTCCTGCTGAAGAGCCTCCTGTCTTGCTTGTGCGCCTGGAGTCTTCACACCCAGAGCGATTTGCTCGTGCCGATATTCCACACCCTTGTTGCCGTGGTAGTCACCGAGCATAGGGGTATCATCGCTGTCTTCGACCGACCTGCCTCGCATGTTAGCTTTCAGCTCTATTGCTCTAGCTGCGTTGCGTCTCTTGCCTGTCGGCGTCGTTCAAGACTCTACCCGAGTGGGCGGAGTTCACCATGTTTTGGCTAGTTTGGCTTTCCGAGCAAGTGGTCTGGAGAGCGAAACGAAATCTCTATTGCGGTTATCTGTCTGAAGGAACGAACAACCTCCAACGGTGGACGTATTCCTTTCAGAGAATCTCGAATTCCGAGCGGTGCGGCTCCATGGTTGGCGCATTTGATTGGCGTGGCCCAAGGCTCGGGTCCCGAATTTAGGGATCTCACGTGTAGTTGACCGTATCCCCCCACTTGGATGGACGCATCTCTGCTAATCACCTTCGAATCGACGACACGGGTACTGCAGCAATTTGATGTTGGCAATTAATTGTGCTCGCAGGCTCTCGGATCAGTACGAATTGGCCGACCTCTGAGTTGCTGCGGATTGCAGTATATCCACCGCTGCCGTGCAATCTGCTGTCGCTCGGCGTGATTCAGGCCTCGAACGATGAGCAACTCGGCACCCACGCTCGAAGTGCGTCGGGCCAAGCGCAAGGAAAAGTCCCGAAGGGGGGTGAGGTTCGCATGCCCCTACTCGGTCATCACCCCCAACTCCCACAAGACAACCCGGGCGTGCCATGGCAACGGGTTCGAGGAGATCTATCGTCTTCGGTAAGGAATACCTCCCCGGCAGCGATAATAGACAGCTAACAGCTTACGCCAGCGAGCACATCAAACGTTGCCATCCCAAGAAAGAAGTCTATCAATGCATCAAGTGCTATGCTTGTTTCCCCACCGAGTCCGCCTTGCAAGATCATCGTGACAAACCCGATCGCGATGGCCAAGGTCCCCGTTCGCTCTTGCCAACATCGGCTGAAACTGGGGACGCGGCGGTGGCGCAATGGCGCGGAATTGTGGCATATCTCTTCCCCGGCCCCGACCTGGCATCCATCAACCCGTTTGTCCTCGACCCTGCCAAGATCCGAGGGCTTGTCGAGTCCCCGCCACGGTTCATGCGAGAGAAGATGGACCAGCTGCAAGCACAGTACGCAATGCGGCATGGCCTTGATGAGTGGCATCAAAAGACCTTCAACGCCATGTTCTGGGCGCTAGCTCCTCAGCTGATTGAGGTGTGCCAGTCGGCGGATGCTATGGTGGAGAGTCCCACGACCTCCCTGCAGACCTTCGTGGGCTCTTCCGACGACGAGCATGCCTCGTCCATGGATGCAGGCGAACGCCGGAACGAAGCTACCGCCCAAGACAACTGTGCTCCGACGCCGATCCAATTTATTGATCCCGCTATCTTGAGATTGCCGTTCGACGATTATCCCGAGCATTCGTGACAACCATTGATAGGGAATATTCTACCAGCGATGTCTCGCACGTCGCTCATGGATTGTGGATAGCATTATTTCCTCGGTGAAGAACAAGGCTTTTGCCAGCCCGTGCAGACCACGACTTGTGGACTTGTGATAAATGTCGCGCCGCATCTTCTATCTATTGCAACGGTTCTGTGAGATCGAAGTAAAGTCTTTCTTTCAAACTTAGTCATTTTCTCGTTTTTCGTTGTTCTTGCTGCTCTTCAAGGTTGCCTAGGGTTGCAAACTACATCGCTATGGGTTATATAAACCCTGTCTCACTTTCCGCTTGCCATTCCCCCCCTAACTCAAGGTAGACGTTGCATCCATTGGATGTCTACACGGCACTCGTTTTCCTTTATCGGATGATACAAGATTCGGAACGATTTATCCTTTCAAAATGGAGTGCGAGGCGTCGTGTGCTCCACGGTGTGTCGGGTCAGGACGGGTTGATGTCTGAGAAATAGTCTGCCAACCATTTATTTCGTTCCCTAACGCTTATTGCAATTACTCTATTTACGAGTACGCTTTTGTTTGTGAAGTCAGTACTTCATTCTGGAGTAAACATGTAGGTTATTAGCCCTTGATAACCAGCACGAGCAGACGTTACTAAATATGATGCTATCGCAAACTCTTTCTTCGGTTTCCACCAAGCACCTGACAATTAGCTATCAAGCGAGAAGTTCCTTCAGTCGTCTTTGAAGGGGTACTAACGATGTAGCGCGACTGCAGACTTCGCCACATGGCGTAACACTTGTATCTATGCTTATATAGGTTGGCATCTTGCTCATCGTGTCACAGCACGTACTACCCCTGATTCCCCGGTCAACCACCCCTGTAGCCCCTTTGATCATATATATACGCGAGCGCTCTCCGTAGACGCCAAAAGGCGCTTCTTTCCTCCCATTCTGCAACAACAAAGAAGGCAGCCATGATACATTGCACTTGCTATTACCGAAAGGGGTTGGATGCGCGAGAAGGCTGCTAAAGTGTAGCAAGTGCGGTGCTTCACTGTATTGTATTCTTCATCCTTGCTCAGGTGGCTTCTGGATTGAGCTGTTTGAACCTGTTTGTGGCAGATCGAGACTTGAGACTGTTACGCGCCCAGGGTACGTCGCTCCGCCGGGGCCGAAGAGACTAAGTATCAGCGTAAGGCAGGCATAGGGAGCAACATATACCCTAACCTTAGTTCAGTCAATACAGTGCCACTAACTAGTAAAGGGAGGATTGAATAATCTTGACTTACGAACGAAAGGATGTACCTCTGCCAACTGAGCAGTATACTTTAAATAGCAGAGGGACTTGGGAGGGTAATAATTGGCCAATAAAAAGGGCCAGGCGTCCTCTAAACAGGCTAGCCAAAAACCGCAGCCCACTCTACAGAACACCTCCTCTAGAAGGGAACGAATATCTCCAAACATGTTGTAGAATTGGTCTAGTGCAGTTCCGAGCCACTGGTTACGAGGGGCCTTTGTGGTGTCGGCCCGATGCTTGGCCATCCTTGGAGAGGGTTGTGCCGCCGCCAACTAGGTAGGTAACTGAAAGTACCTCGCGTGAGTCGTGTTGCTCCGTAGACGTGGGCCCGCTCCTAGGCAGCAAATCACGATGCAGGACTTGGCAGCGTGGAGAACCTCGTCGCCTTGATACTATGTTACATCGGCCACTCCATGTCCACTTAGTACGTTGTTCTGTCTCTGTCCGGCTAAAGTACTAGGTATGCACTGGTACGCCGTCATTCCTGCTCTATGTGGTCTTTGGAGCGAGTGCCAGTCATGATGGCAATTAACTCCTGCAAACCAGCAGTACTGGTTTCCTCAAATCCCTCCAGGCTTGGGCTATGTTGCCTATTTCCAACTCTATATCGTGGATTCGTCGTCCAAGTCGCCGCGATGGGAGATGGTATAATGGCTCGGCCATGAAACGAGCTCATTGCCCGCCGATCTTTGCTCTTCACACCTGCCCCGGTCCCTGTTCTCCCGAGGCCTCATGCGGCTCTCTCTCCATATCCGTGACCACTCCTTAGTTACTTTGTCTATACAGCCATAGCCATGAGCTTCGTATCTCTCATCGTGCTAAGCCTCGCACCACAGCTGCTTGTAGCACTCCCCCTGGAGGCCCGTCAAAACCTCACCTGCAACTTCAGCCCGGCCGCCAACAGCGGCGACACCTGTTCGTCCTTTGCCACGGAGTGGGGTCTAACAGAGGCTTCATTTGAGACACTCAATCCAGGTGTTTCATGTCCGACGTTAGCTACTGGACAGAGCTACTGCGTCATCGGTACCGTATCAGAAGTCACCACTACCAGCAGCGCTTCCTCTTCCACCGAGAAGGCCAAGATGACAACGAGTACCAGCAGTAGCACCAATATCATCTCCACGTCAACCAAGACATCCATCACCCCAGTTACCACCTCTACGACGTCTTCGTCGTCACCCGAGCCAACTCGGTCAGCCCTAGCTGACAACTGCAACAGCTTCCATCTGGTGGTGTTAGGCGATCAATGCTCCACCATTGAAGCGCAGCATGGGATTGCCGCTACTGAATTCTCATCATGGAACCCCTTTGTTGACTCGAGTCAGTTCTACCTCCGGTGGAGAGAATTGCTTAGCGTTCCTGTGTACTAACAATCCCAGCCTGCGACAACCTCTGACTAGGCAACTATGTCTGTGTGGGCGTGACGGGTTATACAGCAACCACCATTGCCCTGACAACCACCACGACGCCCACGTCTAGCATCCCGTCACCTCTGATGCCCAGCATCGTAAGTAGCTGCCAAATCTATTATCAAGTCGAGTCCGGTGACAGCTGCTACTCCATTGAACAGGCTAAGAGCATCACATTGGCTGAGATCCTGGCCTGGAATGGTTATGTAGATGCCAGCTGCGATAGCCTGTGGCTTGGGTATTACGTTTGTGTGAGTGCGTGAGTGCGCGGGGGGCGAGGAACTGTTGGAGTTTAGATATGTGATGGATGCTCACATCAGCTTTGTGGTATTCTTTGGCAGTGTCTAATGTAAAGCGTACAGCTAATAACTTGTTTTTTTATGAGAAATACTTTCGTTTCAAGATACCCTTACCTACACGCCTCGGCATCGTCCGCCCTCAGTAATCACAACTCCGGGCGATATGCGCCACCGCCTCAAAATTATCTCTCAATCCTTCTGCTTTGCCGAGGGCTCCTTTTATGGCCGAATTTCCCAGTGGTAACCTCAAATACTTGCCCAGCCCCTTTGCTAGCCCCTGCTCAGTGGCGAAATCGCATATCTGCTCGGCTGCCTTCACTGGATCTCCTGGTTGTTTACCGTCCGAGTTGTCCAGAAATTGCAGCATCTTCTCCGTCGCCGTGCCCTCGTAGAAGGCGCTCATCGGCCGGCTCACGCCCGTCTTGTCTCCCAGAAAGGCCGTCCGGAACATTCCCGGCTCGACCAGGATGACCCTGATGCCGAACTCGGCATACTCGGCCGCGAGAGACTCGCTGATGCCCTCGAGAGCAAACTTGGAGGCTGCATATGCGCTCATCGATGCCAGGCCCCGCAATCCGCTTGTGGAGCTGATGTTGATAATCGTTCCGGCGCGGCGAGCTCGCATGTACGGAAGGACAGCCTGGGTTGCCTTGATGGTCCCAAGGACATTTGTGCTAAACAGCGCTTGGAAGTCCGCGTCACTGCCAGGCTCGGTTAGAAACTTTACCATTTAACTCATTCGGCGCGTGGCTTAGTACCTCAGATCTTCGAACCCGGCATTAATGCCTGTGCCTGCGTTGTTGACGAGCACGTCTATGCGGCCATGAATGGCAGTTGCTTCGGCGATCTTAGCTTTGACGTCGTCGGCGGTTACATCGAGAGAAATCCAGCTGCCGCCTTTACTTTTAACTTCCTCGACGAGCTCCGGAGTCTTGGCTGGAGTGCGAGAGGACGCTATGACCTGGTGCCCTCTAGCAAGCACAGCGCGGGCGAGCTCGAGACCGAAGCCAGAGGAACAGCCCGTTATGAGCCACACAGCTGAGGTCGTCATTGTCGTCTTGGATTAGCTTTCATTTACCCCCTTTCAATTTTACCTCGTGGGGTTGGGTGTAGCTAGACGAAAGTACCTATCTTATTACACTAGACGGATCTAGCCCAATCGTTTTATATTTTGATCAACCCGACGGAGTTAGTATAGCGTCCATGGTTAATGCCGAGCCAATGCCCGTGCAAAATCCGATGACATCACAGGTAGATGGACATGCAGAGGAGCATTACTTGCCTTTTTAGAAACACTAGCTGCATGATGGTGATTGCACCGGAAAGAGAGTAGTAACACCAAATGTCTGCCCTTTTGCCATTCCACCCCTCCCTTGACGACGTCCCACTCTGAGATGCTCCGGACATGTTCTAAGGAGGAGGCAATCCGGCCCAGATCGCATCGCTCAGCGTCTTATTTTTGTTTATCCAGCGCTCCAGTACAGGTATTTCCCGCGCGATCAAGTCTGCAAGCATGCGCCCAAACACTGTCTCGCCCCACGCGTTCAAATGGGTCTTGTCGCTCTTCTCCAAGTTGAACTTGGCCGCCTCTGGTTGCCCGATCTGGTTAACATAATTCAAGCTTGCCCTGTTAAAATCGATAAATGTAGCGTTAGTCGCCTCAGCCGCCTCCTTGGTAAGAGTCCGCTGCTCGGCGAGCGAGTCGTCCGCATTATGAGGCTTCCCGCTGGGGAACGCCCGACGAGTAAGTGAAGACACAAAGAGCTGCGTATCATTAGCAAATCCTTAGACCCCAAGTTTCACCTTTGGGAGTAAATAACCCCCTGGCCGCCGAAGGGTAAACACTCACGGGCTTGCCCCCTTGCTCTTTGACCTGGTTACCGAAGTTTATGAGATTAGTCTTGTATTGCTCGAGGCTGACTCCGCTTGATTCCTTTTGATCGTTATGCCCAAACTATTGGATATTAAGAATGGTCAGTTTTAGCGCCGTCAGAGCCAGATCGTGAGACATTGGAGAGGCACGTAGCCTACGCTGATGGTCACATAAACGTCGTTCGTCGATGCGTATTGCGATATGTGGCTAGTCACGTTTTTCCAATAGCCGCCTGCTTGGAAAGACTTGGTTGTCGCGCCACTCTTGCCGATATTCAAACCAATGGCCGGCGAAGTCAGTGTAGCCAAGAGGCCATTTCCCCAACCGCCATTGATCGCCGTAGTCGAGTCGCCAGCAAGGAAGAAAGCGGGTACATTACTGGGCCCAGCTGTGATTAGAGCCGAAGCGAAAATAATTGAGCTCACCATCGTATGCACTTCAGTGATATAGGCAACGAAGAATTGAAAGTTCAATTGACCATCTATCCCCAGGATTCTCCTTATAACCCGAACGCAAGGTCACGGAGCCTAAAATTGGGATACCATCCTAGGGGGGTCGTCCCGTTTATCCGAGAAATGGGGGACGGGCGAGGCGCCTCCTATCGATCCCGGGTCACATCTGGCCCGAGATCCGGGGGCAGCAGCTTCCGAGAATTAAGGGGAGACATGCGTTGCTCTGCCTGACATCCACAGAAGAGTATATTTTCATATTTCATAGTCGTTCTAATACATCAACACGCTAATTCTTTCAGACGTGCATCAACGCACGCTACAAATGTAAGCCGGCTCATCCCATGTTTAATGTGCCTGCGCCGGCGCGGCTAGGTCCTCTGTCCGCGACTTGCTTTGGGGGTCAAGGTAAGGTACCTCGCCGATACCAACCGCACGATGACCCAAACGATCTCCCAATCCTTCGTAGTCAAAGGTGGCACTGTGGAACGCGCTTCGGTTGTCCCAGATCGCTAGGGTCCTTGTTAGACTATGCGTAGCAGGGCCCGCAGGGGACGAGAGGTTCTTACCAATGTCGTTCTCATTCCTCCACTTAAACCGGACTTGGAGGTCGTGGTTCTCGGTGATGACGGCCCTAAACCTTGCCAACAGCTCCTCCGACTCGCGCGCGGTCAGCTCGTTGATGTATTTAGGGAACGGGCCCACGGCGAAGACACTCTTCCAGCCTGTCACGGGATTGGTCCGTACGACAGGGTGGACTGCTGAAAGTGCCCGTCCAATGTTCTTGGGGTTTCCTCGGGGCTCTTCGTACAACTTCACCTTCTCCGGGTTGTTGTTGGCCGCCCGGATGAAGCCATCCCCGATGAAGGTCGCCGTCAGGCTGTCGAAGAACTGCTGGTACGCCTTGGAGAAACGATCGTATATTTCGTAGCCCGATGCCCAAAGCGTGTCGCCGCCGGTTCTAGGTAGCTGCGTCAGGCGCAGTGAGGTGTAATCGGCCGGTGCGGGCTCAAATTGAATGTCCGAGTGCCAGTCGGCCGAGTCGTAGCGCCTTCTGTCCTTCTCGCGCTCAAACCTGAACACCTTGTTCCGCTCAACAGAGCTGATGGTGCTGATCTCAGCATCGTCTGGGACACCGAACTCGGCCGTGTTGTTGTACACAGGGTGGATGTGCAGAGTAGATTCCGCCGGTTTCCCGGCTAGCTGGCCCAGACGGTGGACGAGTTGCTTTTGCAGGCCATCGGTGAGGTTGTCCTGGGCCCGGAAGAAGACAACGCCTCTTTGCGAGACTATTTCGAGTTAGTCAGGCGAATCTGACATAACCGTGCTCGCTCAACTTATACGTACTAGTGATGGCGAGGTCCCGGAGGAGATCGTCGGCGTCGGGTGCATTCAGTAGATCGTCGACGATGTTTACGTCAAAGAACTCGCGGCCAATGGCAGGAGTCGATTCTTCATACTTGAACTTCTCGAGCGCACCACTTAACCTCAGCGGCTGTGGGTAAGCCGATTTCACAGTCTCTTTGCTGTGAAGCGGGAGGGTCTCTGCAGGGACCTCGGAGATGCGTCCAGGTGCCATTGTGGTCAAATGAAAGCCAACGTGTTATCTTTCTGGAAGAATAGCTGAAAATAAAACCACTCTATGTATCCTATTAAACAAAACTCTTTCCAGTATATATAGCCAGCTTTCCGTAGCCGGAAACCCGATGTTCGGAGGAGGGGCGAGGCCATCACGCAATCCTTAGGAGAAGATGCGCAAACACGCTAGTGCGACATAACCAAAGCCGCCAAAGCATATCTTACTCGGCACATGCAACTCTATCCACCATATTGCGCAGCACATGGTCTTATCTTTAGCAATTACTAAAGCACTTTTGGATTCCTTCCGACCGACATCCGTGCTTCCCGGAGTCGAACTCCGTCTAGGGGATTATTCATGCCACGACGGAGGCAAGCCTTGAAGCCTCAACCAGCGCGGTGTCTCATCATTCTAGACCAGTTACTTCAACTCTTGATAACTACGTAAATGATAAAGCTCCATTTACCACTATATACCCAACAAGCGAGATGCCCCAGACTATTCATTTGGCTTGCACGGGTTCTTCGGCTGTCGGTCCGGTTCCCAATTTGGGACCCTTTCGGATGCCGTCTAGTGGAGCTGAGCACGATGGCGTGGCTTCACCCCAGATTGCAACATTCCTCTTCTCTCATGCGTGACCCCTGTAGATCTGAAGGCTCAAGGTATACAATTATATCATGTTGGGTTAATGTATCTATACCGAAGTGGGCATAGATCCTCGTCCGTCGTACAACCAGTAGATCCCGAGCCCTGATCGTCGGTGACCGTCCCATGGAGAATTGAGATACCTCTGTCCTTTCCATCAACTTTTTTGCGCCAAGAATGACGGAGGAATTGCTGATTCGTTCAATTTTGTCTTTTCACGATACACTAAATTCCCCTTTTCGGCAATGCGTGGTTGAAGGTGAGACATAGCGAGGAATGTAGTTCCGCCACGCTAGAATATGCTCGGGATGCCAGCATACGCGGATACTAGTATACGTAGATGCCAGATCCGAACGATTATCGCCCCGTTGTTAGGCTGGCTGGTCGAGATCCTTAAATGGACCACCCCTCTGGACAAAAACGCTCTAGTAGAGACCGTTGTTGCCAGCGGTTGCCTCTACCGGCGTGACATCCCGAAGCGGACAAAGGCGCTAGCCCGGGGACGGCCAAACACCTGAGTAGTTAGACGATCTACTCTTCCGGTTTCGTCAAATGCACGCGTTCGGGTAACATCTTGGCTACCCAGATTCGATTCGGTTGCACGCATTGACTTACGCGGCACAACGGTCGCAAGGCGGAGGGAGCATGGACGTTGGGGGGATGAACTGGGGATGTGGAAGGTGAGTAGGTAAAAGGAGGGCATACCCATAAAAATATACGGGTACTGGGTTTCTCTCTATGACACTCTTTTTCTAAAGGTACGGCTGGATCTACAGGTCAACTTTCACCATGCTGTTCATCTTCTTGAACTTTGCGACAGGTGCCTTGGCCATCCTGGCCCACCCAGGACGCCGCGCGCTACAGGCAAGCATCTCGGCGCAAGCGCAGTCCACGACCGCAGATCCGTGTCTGGCCACGATAATGCCATTCGTCGAGACGCTTCCTACGCCGCCAGCCGAGTTGCTGTCTTTCATGGACGCGAACCCACAGTCTGACCTCTGCAGCTACTCCGTGCCAGACTCGATGACGGTCCAGATCAGCAGCTACGAAATCGCCCTCTCCCAGTGGGAGTCGTCGCACTCGAAGCAGCTTGCGTCGATCCTCTCGACCTGCACTGGGTATGATGTTCTGACGGCACCCGATGTGTCCTGTTCGACTGCAGAGTACGCCAGTTCGTCAGGCTACGCAGACAGCAGCGGATATTCTGGCAATAGCACTACATCATGCGCCACCAGCGGGTTCAGCACGGCTACAGCGGCTTTCCAGACAAGTACACCCAAGCACAACGCAACTCGGGGCCACTCTGCTGCCAACGCGGAAAGCCCTGCATCTCGAGACGTTGTCCGCCTGGTTGGGGTTGTCGCGGCAGCGTTCCTTTGCGGTGTTGTCGCCTTGTAGGCGAGCTATAGCCTCTTTCCTATGGATTGACGGGCTCTCGGGAGACATTACTGTCGATGACTAGGTAGGAGGGTATGGGAAGACATGTCTCTATTACGATGAATCTGCTTCCTGTAAGACGTGAGTGGCAAGGAGGGGTTGGGCCGGTGGACGGACAGTATCCTTCAAAAGAGCGTGCGAGCAGGCGCTTGGGTGGAATGGCGACGGTTCTTGTACAATGTCTTTCGATATTCAATACACACTACCATGTTCTAAAGCTTGCTGTCCTTCCACACCGGCTTCCTCTTCTCCACGAAGCTCTTGACGCCCTCCTTCATGTTGTATCCGCCATCCAGGCTCCCATAGATGCCCCGCTCGATGATCTCGGTCCCCAGCACCGGCCCCACGGGCTCCCATCCGTAGCGCAAGCCCTCGCGGCTCACGATGACCGAGTCGGGCGAGTTAGATGCGATCTCGCTGGCTAATCGGACGGCCTCGGCCACCACGTCGCCCTCGACGATAAAGTTGACCAGTCCCCACCGCTCCATGGTGGCGGCGTCGTAGGTCCGCCCCAGCAGCGCCATCTCGGCGGCGCGCTGCTTCCCGACAGTCCGCTGAAGGCGCGGAAGCGCGCCAGCGAGAGCGATGACGCCGCGCGTCACCTCGGGTAGGCCGAAGCGGGCGGACGGCGCGGCCACGATCAGGTCCGCATTGATGGCCATCTCCATGCCACCGCCGAGGCACAGGCCGTTGACGGCGGCGATGACGGGCTTCTTGCCGGTGCGGTTGCTCAGGCCGCCGAACCCGGCGGTATTCCACCGATGAGTGGCATGCTCCGCCGGGGTGGGCGGCGCGACGCCCGGGGTGTTGTTGCGCTGGTCCCACTCTCGGAGGTCGGCGCCGGCACAGAAGGCCCGGCCGGCGCCCGTCAGCACGGCACAGCGGAGCGACGGCTCGGCATCGTACCAGTGGTACAGGACATCAAGCGCAATGTGCTGGGCGACGGGGATAGCATTGAGCTGCTTTGGGCGGTTCAGGGTGATGAGAAGCACGTGAGGTGCCGGGAAGGAGATGAGCACGTTGGGAACGGCCGGGGGCGGCGTGGAGAAGGAGGACATGGTGGCTCAGAGGCGTGAGCAGATCACCCCGGCAGGCTGCCGGCAGGGTTCCAGGATTTTCTATGGGTGAGCACCGATCCCTGAATTCGTCGATTGAGCTCCGACGAAGTAAGGGCGAGTGCAAAATGTGTGGTGGCGGCGGATAGAGAAGTCGATGCCCCTGGGCGGCAGTTCGGTAAGATGGTTGGTGTTGGGGAAGGTGGGGCGTATGCCGAGGTATGTACGCAGGGTCGCAACCCATCTCCGCACCCCCCAACCTCACATCCGGGGCCCCGGACGACCCGTAAACCGCGCTATGTGACAAGGGTGCTTGCTTGGTGGCCGGGACGGATGCTCAATTGCAACTACGGCGAGGGTATATGCCTACTATCTGCTCCTCTGCTATATGCGCCGTCCCCCTGTTTACTCATACAAACAAATCCATGACGATGATGGACTCCCCATAGCTAGCTCGCGCTTCCCAAGCCCCATCTGAGGCTGCGCGCAAATAAAGACATACATGGAGAGCCGCTAAGCCGGGAGGCCGCGCTTCTCGCTCTCGGTGAAGAAGATGACCATCCTCCACAGCTTCTTGACGAGGTCTTCGGCGTCGTCGTCTAGGGCCTCGCTCAGCTCCTCCACTAGCTCGCCAGGCTTCTGGTGCTTCCGCAGATGGCCAACCACGACGTCGACTAGGAACTGCTCCTGGACGCCGAGATACTCGACCACCTTTTTCTCTACGAACGGCAGGAGCTTCTCCTCGATGGTAGACTCCTCCAGGTAGTCCCACTTGACCTCCCACGCCCAGAGGCCATCCTTCTCGGTGGGGATCTCCTGGGCGAGGGCGCGAACCGCCTTCTGCAGATCCTCCTCCGACATGGCCTTGGTGTCTGTAAGGGGCTCGAACTTGATGGGGATGAGCTGGCGCTTGGCCGTCTGGTCGTGCTCTTCGTCGTCCAGCAAGCCTTCGACCTCGGCGATAGTACGGCGTTGGGGTCCTGCGCGCTGGGCTTGTGCTTTTTGGGCAGCCGCACCGAATGATATGGTGAAGCGCTGGGGCGCCGCCGCGGGCTGCGCCATTTCTTCAGCCTGTTGCTCGAGGAAGGAGTCGGCCATGCCGCGAGCATGCTCCATGTCGGCGGCTTCCCGGCGGCGCTCGTCCTGCTCGGCCTGGCGGTCCATGTCGTCCCGCGCCTCTTCGTCTGCACGGTCTGCTGTCCGCTTCCGGATCCAGGCGCCGTGGTCGCGGTAGTACAGGTGCCCCTTACGTGACGCTTCGCGATCGTCATCCCACTCCCTCTCACGCGCCAGCTGCTCCTCCCGCCGGCGTGCCCCGCCCTCCGTCTCACTCTTCTCACGTTCCCTCTCGCGGTCCAAAGCCGCTCCCCGCTGGCGCTCGCGGTTGACCCACTTGCGCTCCGCCTCGACGTAGATCTTGTCCTCCTCAGACTTCTGCCGTGCTACCTCCCGCCGTTGCAGCTCGTCGTCGCTGGCGTCGGTATCTTCCTCGTGGCCGTTCACGAAGTCGATACGATTGCCGCGGGGGCCGGACGGCGCATTGGGAACGCGGGGGCCGAGGGGAGCGGAATTGATGGGTGACTGGGCAGGCGGGGCACCGCTGCGTTGGCGCTCCAGTTCCTCCATCTCCTCTTCCTTTCGTAGACGTTCCAGATCGCGCCGATTACTCCGCTCACGGAAGGCGGCGATCTCCTGGGAAACAATTTCTCGCATCTCAGCAGGGATATCTGCCAGCTCATCCTCCTGGGCCAACGGTATGTTGATGACCTCCACGTTGTCGCCATTGGCGGCGTCAGCCATGGAAGCGTCACCATCGGCGTCCGTAGCTTTGGGGAAGAAGAGCCCCTGCACGTGAACCTCGAGGGCAGCGCGCGCATTGGCTAGCTGCGCTTCCGCGTCTGCTCTGTCTGTGTCATCGCGGTTCTCCTCCCACGACTCGAGGTATTTCTCGGTGCTAGGGTCCACTGTGACCTGCAGCTTAACTTTCTCGACCTCGTCTGCAGGCCCGTCCTCCTGTCCCTCCGCGCCGCTCTTGCCGCCAGTCGGTGCCTGCTTCTTGGCGGGCACCTCGAGATCTTTGAGCAGGGCGATAGCGACGGAGAGCGAGTCTGGATCGTCGAACTGCGCGAAGCCAAAGGGCTTGCCTTTGTGATCTGAGAGCTGCGACTGCGCCGAATCCCACCGCCGCAGGTTTCCCACGGTGCGAAGCAGCCGTTCGATATTCCCCGCGCCTTCGGGGATCTTGTGGAGGAAGATGGTCCGTAGGCGCTCCTCGTTGGTCGGAGGTAGAAGCGTCTGAATAGAGTCGCGCGCCTGGGGTCGGGACAAGTCATTGCCGTCCCCCCGCCCCTGCCGCGGGGCGTCCTTGCGATCCGATGACTTGGCCGGGGGGTTGGTCGTGCCGAGCCGGATCACGGGGGCGTTGAAATTGATGTTGGGAAGATTCGACGGGGGTTGGAACGAGGGGAGGCCGCTTGGTCGATTAGCTTGAGGAGCATTATTGGACTGCTGGACACCGGGAGGTGCCATTCCGGGGGCAGAAGACATGCCTGGTGGGGGGGCTTGGGCGGTCAGTACGCGACTGTACA
The DNA here is from genome assembly GCA_021432635.1 of Thozetella sp. PMI_491. Classification (NCBI taxonomy): domain Eukaryota; kingdom Fungi; phylum Ascomycota; class Sordariomycetes; order Chaetosphaeriales; family Chaetosphaeriaceae; genus Thozetella; species Thozetella sp. PMI_491. Next base: position 27,224 of record MU270060.1, on the reverse strand, counting down.
GCGTGGCGGGGGATGCAAGCTTACCTAGACCAGGAGGAGGAGCCATGCCCGGCGCACCAGTTGAGCCGGGGAAGGAGCCATAGCCCGGAGGAGCCCCGTAGGGCGGCGCTGTGATCGTCAGTTTGCGCCGTCGCGAGGGAGCAGGCTGCATACCTCCATAGGGATTGTACGACATGGGTGTGTCGCGTGTGTCTTCTTGTAGCAGCTGCCCTAGGCCCGCCGTTAAGGTGCAGAGATCGATGGAGAGAGCGCCGGCGTGAGCTCAACAGTTGGGCGAGGGCTGAATAGTGAGTAGGGCGGAAAAAAGTCTGCGCGATGCGAAGCGCTGCCGCGATGTTTCTAGGGTAGTTTGCTATTTGAGACGGCGAAGCTTTAAACTTTTGGGGACGGCAGATGATTGGCGGAGAGCCGGAGCGGGGCCAAAGTTTTGCCGGGCTCTAAAATTTGGCCAGGCAAGAAGAGTAGCTCGGGCTCCTCGTCAAATCTGTTGCCCCAATAGCGACAACGAAGAAAAGCTAGGTCCGAGGTGCGTCGCTGCATCGACCTGCCGCCCCAATTGACCTGCTAACGCATCCAGATGGAGTTCCGTCCGGTCTTCCGGACGCTCGCGGCGACACGAGCGGTGCGAGTGCCGCTCGGCCGGTCCATGCCGTCGCGCTTCCTGTCGACGACCCGCGCCCTGCGAGACGCCGAAGAGCCGCAGCCGAAATCTCAACCTCCCTGGAGCATACCACGATACAATTCGTCTGGCAGCGCCGCCGATAAGCTCCGGCAGTCGTTGAAGGGCAACAACGTCCGCGCCTGGGACTCCCTTCTCGTCCCGCGCCCGCCGACGGGGGGCAACACGTTCCAAGATCCTGCACCTCCGCGATCGCCTCTCCTGGCCGGCCGCCGCCAACAATTGCTAGACTCGCCAGAACCTAGCTCGGTCTATGGACTCATGGGCCACGATATGGGCCTCGAAGACTCGGCACACGGCCTCTTCTCCGAGGGCGACTTCCTCGCCCGCCACGTGAAGGCGGCTCAGACCCCCGAGATGCGATTGAAACCGAACACGGGTCGCATGGTCAAAGTCCACAACAAGATCGACTTTGCGCGAGGATTGAAGATGCTGGACATTCAAATGAAGCACAACCGGGTGAAGATGGACTCGATCAAACAGAAGCGGCACCAGCGGCCAGGTCTCAAGAGGAAAGAACTCAAGTCGCAGAGATGGGTTCGGAAGTTCAAGGTGGCATTCAAGCACACGGTGTCGAGAGTAAGAGACCTGCAGCGGCAGGGCTGGTAGTGTATCATATTTCGCAAACGACTATGTAGACTATTCCTATGGAAGACTATTCCCTCCATCCCTCACTCGTGGCTCTCTTTGACCGGGGTCCCCAAGGGGCTCGTCTTGAGCTTGGGTCGACTCATAAACACCTTGTCGTATTCCTGGCCGGTCGTGATGAGCTCCTCCGCCAGCATCAGGCTCGAGTTGCCCTCCTCCTCATCCAACGTGGGGAAGTAGCTATCATCCCGCTTCGGCGCCGTCGCCGCTTTGGACTTGCGCTCGGATCGCCGTCTCTGGAGCTGCGCCCGCAGCTGCGCTGCCTCAAAGCCCGCCATGCTGCGCCGGGTGCGGGCTAGCAGGCTGTCTTCTTCTGGCTCGAGGGGATCTGCTGGCTCGGCTGGCTCGACAGCAATACTCGGCCCTCGCCGCAGAGAGAGCAGATCAGGCTCGTCTTCTTCGAGCTTCATCTGGGACCCTCTGCGCGCCATGGACAAGCGCGTCCGCTCGGCGAGGGAGAGCGTGTGTCGGGGCTTCTTAACTGGCGACGGTGAGGCCTCGTTCATGGATGCTAAGATCTGATCCGCCATCTGCTGGGTCGGGGACGCTTCGGGTGACGACGGGGTACTAGGACGGGCCATGGCAACCTCCGGTGCCTGCTCCCGCATGCCTTGCCGGACACGAGGCACAGGCGGGACAGGCGGGACATGCTCGACGCTAGGCTCAGTTGGCAAAGATTTGCTCCCCGGAGCCACGCTGGACTTCAATGCAGCGCTGGGGCCCACCAAATCAGGGGGCTCTATGCTGGGCTTTCCCCCAGATCTTGCAGGGGCTCTGGAGCCTTCGTCGAGGGAGGTCTCGGCTGAGTAGTCTTCGAGCTCCGAGATCGCTCCTTCCGGCGTGGCCTCGCGGCTCTCTACCGCCAGCCTGGGTCGGAGGAGTGACGAGCGACGCCGCGGGCCTTGATCGATGCTCGCGAGCTCGTCCTCGAGGCCCCGAAGGAGCTCACTATACTCTCTCGGGAGCTCGGTCTTGCGCTGAAGTTTTTTCGGGCTGAGCCTTCCTAGCTGCAAGTTCTCGTGTGCTCCAAATCCGAGGTCAATTCCTTTCCCTCGCTCCTGATCTTTCGGTGCCACGGCGGCTTCGCTGCCTTTTTGGCTCAGAACTTGATGCCGGAAACGCTGCCACTTCTCGAGGCGATCGCGCTGTGCCCTGACTCGGCCGTCCAGCTGCTCTATTAGGCCTCCAGTTTGATCTTCCAGTTCTCCTAATCGACCAGCCTCGACGCGCCGCCAGACACGGTCAAAGGGGGCCGACAAGAGTCCGTCCTGGCGCCCGCCGCTGTCTCCATAGAGTAGGGCTTCCATCCAGCGCTCGTTTCCCGACCAATTGTTGCGGACGGTCCTCCATGTGTCAAGCCTGGTGTTCTCTGACCCCTCCCCAGGCTGCTCTCGGAGCTGTTCCTTCCGCCTAAGTAGGCTCCTTTCCTTCAGGCGCAAGAGCTCGGCGAAGTCGTGGAACCGTTCGCCGGCGGACTGCTTCTCTTTCAGTCCACGGCCGAGGGACGCTTTGTGGGCAACGATCAAGGCCGCCAATTGGGTCCTGTCTCCCGTATACCCCCGGTCCTCCAAGGCCATAGACTGCGCGAGGGGGGCTCGTGATTCGGGCTGCTCTGCGACCAGGCGCTTCAGAACAGCCGATGAGAAAACGGCTAGAACCTCCTCCAGGCGCTCGCCCTTGCATTCGTCCAGCATGGTCTTTCGTATAACGGCATCTCTCCCCAAAACCCCGTTCTTCTTGGCCTGTTCGAGGCCCCGCAGCAGGGCCGCCCGGAGGTTCAGCGACTGGACTTGGTCGAGGGGCGGGAAGAAGGGCCGCAGTTTGTTCCGCGTCTCCTCCGGGTCCCACAGGGCAAATAGCTGGTACAGAGCCCACTCGACGCATTGTATTCTCCTCTTCTGGCCCTGCGCGGCATCCTTGCTTGAGAAAGTGAGGGCGGTGATGTCGGGCCACTCGGGGTGGAGGTCGAGGTCGAGCAAGCGGAGGTTCGTGAGGAATAGGAAGACATGGGAGGGTCCGCTCGCAATTGTGCCGCTGGCGGCTGCTGTGCGCGTTGCGGGAGGCTGCAAGGCCTTGCTCGAGTTGGCTGCGGCGGGCGCGCGAGTCGATCGGGTGCGGCCGAGGGCCGAGGTGGTGACAGTGGCCATGGCCGCGTTTGCCTGCACGGTCGCAGGCGCGATCACGAAAGGGGAATTTTTGGTCGCTGGCGGGGGCAGGGTCCTGCGAAAATGCGGTGCTGCATCTCAAGTCGGTCTGAGGCAGTCGTGTCAGGGAGTTTTGGAGGTGTGGCCCACACGGCCTGCTTCTGGCTCTCCTGATTGCTTGCAAAGTAAACAATCCAGGGTTCGCCCGGCGGTCAGTGTTTCCCGGCGCTGGCAAGTGGGCCAGTCCGGTAAAAGCGGGGCTCCGCTACCTGCCGGATCGATCTACGTTGATGCCGCTAGCAGCCAACCGCCAGCCCGCTTGTACCCGTCCAACGCTCCTGCTAGCCATAGCTCGGTATCGGACGAGCCATGCTTTGGTCGCTCGCCTCTCGGGACTCCCTAACGTTCGCAACTTCCCATCGGTATTTTTTCTGGACCCGGCGCCCGTTCCAATGCCTATCCCATGCCTAACAGGGGAGCCGGAATTACGGTGACCATCTACCGGGGGGTGGAGGCTAAATAGCGACCAAGAGGGGAGCAAACTCAAAGCAATTCATATGCTGCCCTCTTATTGCAAACCCTCCAACCCGAGGTCCTATCCCAGGTGGGGGGCCTTTTTGCCGGTTCATATATAGCGACCATGGTGGAAATGGCGCCGGCTCGAAGCTTGGCTCGAAGCTTAGTTTGGCCGCAAGGTAAACCCGCCCGCCGCTATGAAGCTCTCCAACGTCGCCGTCACGCTCGCGGCCGTGGCCCCGGCAGCCGCCGACTGCACCCGTGACACCCTCATCAAGGCCGCCGACGCGTACGTTGCTGCGCAGGGCCAAGGCGCGCTTGGAGACCTCGAGAAGCTCCTCACGCCGGACTACAAAGTGCAGCAGAACAACAAGGCGTCTTCGGCCACGGCCAGCGTCCTAGGCACCGCGCTCAAGGTGGCGCACCGCAAGACGACGGCGGACACGGTCAACTGCGCCAGCTACACCGAAGTCATTGCCACCACGCCGAAGCCATACGTGATTGGGACACAGCTGCGGCACACGCCCGACGGCGCCAGCATCACGCTGATCGACATCATCGCGGCCACGACGGGGGCGCTGCGCTTCGACGCCGCCAAGACGCTGAGTTACATCGAGAAGGAGCAGTGGACCGAGATCGACGCGTCGAAGCGGGATAGTCGCGCCCTCCTCCAGCAGGTTGGCGATGCCTACCTGGACATGTGGACCAACGCCAGCGCCATCAACGCTATACCGTGGGGCACCCCGTGCGAGCGGGTTGAGGGTTCCTCGCACAACTCTCCGTGCACCGTTGGTGCCCCCAAGGGTGGAAGCAGCCAGAGGAATTCGAACCGACGCTACGTCATTGACGAGGTGCTGGGTTCGTGCGATATACACTGTGCCTTCTCGGCTGTGGGAGGTGTTGCTGATAGCCACGAGTTCCGCCTCGAGAATGGCAAGTTGCGCTATGTACACACTATCACTCTGTAGAGTAAGGATGGTTGTTACTTGTCCGGTATGCGACGCCGTCTAAGAATCCTAGCCAGCAACGGGTGACCCGTTTACATGATTGAAGGGGCCGCCCGAGTCGTAGCAATGTTTTTACGGGGCCCAGGGGTTCTACGAGGAGCACTTCTAAAGCCCAATAAGCTGTGGCATCGGTCCAAGGCTAGCTGCCTATATACACATACAAATAGACATGTGTATACCTACTCGTTGAGCCCGACGCATACTAGAAATACGCAACCGGGGTCGCACCTCATCTAGCTCAACACTTGGCTTGGAAATGTGCGACCAAAGCCGAATTAAACAAATCTTTAAGCAGGCCAGGGCTCTATCTCCCACGCTATCCTTAAGACAGATACCAATTGTTTCTCCTAACTTCCATCTTTCAATAGCCAATGAGAGGGGGCGGCATTCGGTATGTAGCTCGGAAGCTTTTTCGCGTTTCGCCTCGTCCGCGGTGCAGTGGGTGGGTAGTTGGAGGCCTACAGTGGATACCTATGTGGTGGTGCCCTGACAATATTGCAAATCCCCCGATTTCTCCCCTTTTAGCTGCTAATACGGCAATCGATGGATCTCCCCTATTCTTGCGCTGCCAGATGACAGTATTTCCTAGATCGGCCTGTAAATCCTGGGGAGGGGCCGCAGCATTCTAGCTGCCTGCGCATCACCTTATCACACTTTCTAACCAGGGGGTTAATGCAAAAGGTGCCACTGACAGGGTGTGTCATGCCTGAAACCTACGCTCTCCTCTTCTCTCTCACCCTCCTCTGTACGGCAGTGCTACTATATCGATGTATGTAGTAGACACCTTAGCTAGGTATGGAAAGCCCGATCAGGAGGGGACCTGTATACTTAGTTTTTGACAGTGTATATTGGTAGCCAATATGGAGGTCCGTCAGGCTTGTCGCGGCGCATCCGAGGCCAAATCATTAACCCCCGCTCCCGCAAAGGGCCGCTCGCTCCACTGAGGTACTTGTCAGACCAAGAAAAAGTTTGCCTTGTGCCTTACTCCTGCTCTGTCATGCCAGCCGTTGATCCAGGGTGGGTTCATCAACATGGTCAGCGCTGAGGGATCCTTTGCGGCACAGCCCCGCGCTAACCCGAACTTCGTTTATAGTTATGCTCAGCCAGCGGGCAACGGCTAGCATATTAGTCGGCCTCCTTCACCATCACGTTGGTCCCTAGTCACCCGGCCTTCCTAAAAACTTTCTTGGGCGTTCTTTATACGACTCTTTCTAGTCTACTTTGCCCGTCTCCGTCGCAGATCCGCACCATCGCTATGCCTCAGACGGCGCCCTCGAGCGACGCTGAGCTCGCCATTGCGCTGGACAGCCCGCACGCCTTTCAGCCCGGAGAAGTCATCGCAGGCCGGGTTCTGAGAATAGCGCCCATTGTCAGCCCAAACGCTTCCGTCAGCATCAAGCTGTTCGGCAGGACCAAGGTCAAGGTCACGGTGCGGAGGTCACAAACCCACACTACCGGGAACCGGACTCACACCACGCATACCACGCACCACTACCGCAGCCGCTACTCGCTGTTCGAGGTACAGGCACAGTCGGCGCCAAGCGGCCCCCTCCATGTCGCAGCAGAAGGCCAGCCCGCTCAGTGGCCGTTTGCTCTGCAGATCCCGGTGAGGCCCTGGCCGTCGGTGGGCATGGGCAGCAGCCAGAACAAGGGTTTCCTGCCCCTAGACCCGGGTTCGATAGCGAGCCACGGAATCCCCTTCACATTCTTCTGCGAGCACAACGAGTACCACAATCGGACATTGGAGTGCTTCACAGAGTACGTCGTAGAGGCGACGATGCGCCATGAGCACGGCAGCAAGACGCACACAGTGGTCTCGAAACTTCCCATCACCATCAGGCCGGCGCCGTCTCCTTTGGTCCGCGGGTTCGATATGCGACGGGTCGCCCTGCCCGGGGACCTGCGTTCCCAGCGACTGCTCCCCGGCATGGAGAACGCGGACCTCTCGTTCAAGGAGAAGACGGCCAAGTTCTTCCACTCGTCCAAGATCCCCAAGCTCGTCTACCGCGTCGAGGTGGACTGCCCCAGCGTCATTCAGCTCGGCGTCAACTTTCCCTTTGCGGTCCGCGTAGTGCCAGACCGCGCCGCGTCGAGCGAGAGCCTCGCCAAGGTCGAGCCGGTTGTCCACATGCTTGGGGCGCACTTCAAGCTCAAGGCCCGGACCGACGTTCTAGCCGACAGTCTGTGGAGTGAAACCGAGGGACATGGCGTGCGGTACCACGAGTTTGACTTGGCGTGGAAGCAGGACATGTTAGTCCCAACTGGTGCTGACGCCCAGTTCCTCGACATCGGCAATCGGATGAACCTGTGCCTCTACCCGGGCCAAGTAAACTTCAATGGAGGATCCCTCCAGTTTCCCACGCCCATCTACCCTAGCTTCACCACCTACAACATCCAGCACACTCACAGCTTTAAATGGGAGTTGAGAGTGGGTCTGGCAAGCGAGAGCTTCAAGTTTGACGCCGAGCAGCCGGTCCTGGTGCTGGGACCTCCGCAGTGAGATGCAGAGGGGTGGTACTTGTCAGCACAAAGAGCTGAGCAAACAGTGACATGGCATTCGTGGACCAGTCACTCCATCCTGCGGAACCTGCCATCTTGATGGCTGTCGCATGCTTACCACAAGCTCGCGAGCAGTCCGTGCATTAGGGGGTCGACTAGGTACGCAAAAGATGCGCCAAGTCGAACAGGATTGTGTGCAGTGTAAGACGTGTAGGGATACGATAGAGAAGACCGTTCAAGCCGCTAGTTTATAGAACCAGGGGCACTTCTACAGTGAGCGGAGTTGTACGCAGGTTGTAATTGTAGCAGTCGCCACATACGATATCCATTTACTTGCCCAAGGTACGGAAAGCACCAGCGCTCAGACCTCCGTGCCCAGATTGAGACGAAGCAGGCTCTCTCTTGGACTACACAACGTACCTAAATCCGGGTGCCGGCCGGTCCACTCCCTCGTCTACCTGCGCAGCAGCTGCGGCCTCGGCCTCAGCCAACTTTTTGTTCTCCCTCTGGTGAACTATACGAAGGACGAACGCAATGAGTGCGACGAGAACGCATATGACAGTGTTGGCTGAGCCCCCGGGGATGTAGCGTGGAGCCGCCGGGGCGGGATACATGTACGAGCCGTAGATTGTGGCCGTGTTTCCGATCATGTTGCAAATAGCGATTGAAGCTGAACGCTTGACCAACGGGCGAGGGAACGAGTTGGCCACCCACGAGACGATGATTTGATCTAGGCTGTGTTAGTCACCGGTTGGGAGGGCTAGCTTCGCTCGAGAAACAACGAGAAGTAAACTCACAGGCACTCACGGCCCCCATGGGCATGAGGAACATTGCAAAGAACCGGGCCCCCAGGTTTGTGGTCCCCGTGGCGATCGCGTTGCCGACTGCCGCTAAGAGTGACAGGACAATGATATGGATAGACCGGTCGTTAGTTTTTGAAGACGACCAGGTAACAGCCACCGACACCAGGAACGTGGCGAACTGTTGGTCAGCCAGGGGAACAACAGTATCGGTGAAACAGAAGCTTACCCAGACAGGTGCAGTGAGCCACAACGTGACGATGGAGCCGTAGCCTAGGGTGCCGACAATGCTAGGGAAGAAGTACTGGAACGTCTGACTGACTAGACTGACGTGCTGCAACAGGATGAATAGGTACAGCCGGTAGTCCTTAACGGCAAGCTGAACGCCGCTCCAGACCGTCATGGAGCGGTCCTTGTCAGCCTCGTTCACATCCTGGATCAGCCGCCAGGCCGCAAAGGCGCGCTCCTCCTCGCTCAGCCAGCGCGTCGAGTGCGGGTAGTCGGGGAGGATGAGGGTCGACAGAGTAGCCACGCCGATAGTCACGACGCCTTCCTACAAGAGGTTGGTTAGTGAGCATCCCGGAGGTACACCGCAGGGCGGGCCGCCTTACAATGATGAAGAGCCAGCGCCAGCCGGCAACGCCCCGAGCTCCCTCTAGATTACCCAGGATCGCGGCCGCCAGGAGACCGCCGAACATGTTTGCCAGCGCGCTGCCCGAGTAGAACCAGGAGATTCGGCGCGTCAGCTCTGCGCGCGTGTACCAGCTGCTCATCAGAAAGACGGCCCCAGGGAAGAAGGGCGCCTCAACAAAGCCGAGGATGAAGCGCACCGCAACGAGGCTCCCGAAGCTATGCACGGCAGCGTTGCAAGTCGAGACTACTCCCCACATGACCATGGCAGAACCAAGATACAGCGACGGCCGCACGCGCGTGATCAGCAGGTTGGAGGGCAGCTGCATGAGCAAGTAGCCCACGAAGAAGATGGACGTGGCCAGGTTGAAGTCAGTGCCGCCCATGCCCAGGTCCTTCTCGAGGGTACCCTGCCGTGCCTGGGCAAGATTGGATCGGTCGAGGAAATTGAGCAGGTACATGGCCACCAAAAATGGAATCAGATGCAGGTCCATCTTGCGCAGGAGCTTCCTGGACTGCTCGTCACGCCATTCCTGTGACTGGTCCTCGATCTGGGCGAACAGGCCATCGTACCTTTCCTGCGCCCCAGTCTGGGAGGCTTGGTCGATATCTGGTTTCTCAGAGCCCGGGTCGGCCATAGCGGCAGCAGGTATGCGTGTATCTATTTGGATTGGGTATGCTCTATCCTGGGAGATAAATTTTGAGGGTATCTATATAAGTTGAGGACGCGGGCGGTCTCAAGTACCTGATGACGATGCTCCCCCACCCAATTTCTTCCCCACGTCCTCCCCCGCGTTGTAAGCCTCCGCATTCAGCGGGGGTCGGGATCGACACCCGGGAGTCATCCGGCCATTGCGTCCGGCGTCGGTCCAATCCCCAGTCTACAGAGCCAAATGGCCCCGCCGTGAGGGGGTATCGACGGTACTTGCGGTAGCTTGGCAAACCTTCGTAGTTGCCTTATCTACCTAGGCGGTAAGCAGTCTGAGCGGGGCGCCGGTTCAAGGCGCGAACAAGTCCCCCACAGCACGGTTCTCCTCCTTCTTACCCCGGTCGAGGGCAACGGCGATCTCGGCGTGCACGACTCGTTCGATCTCGGTCATGCGCTTCCTCGCCTTGTGGCCCCGCTGGGGGTTGAGCAGCTCGCGGCCGAACTCGATGTCCTCCATCAGAGCTTTCCTCTCCTGCCACAGCGCGTTCACGCGGGCCGGAGCGGCAGGATTCTCGAAGCAGATGTGGTACATGCGGCAGTACGCCTTCCACTCAATCGGACAGTCGGTGGGCAGCCCTGTGAATAGCCACTGGAACATGTGCTCCCACGTCCGGCCGGCGATGTAGTCGGTCCACCCCGTCTGCACCAGCCAGTCCATGCTGCGCTTGTACTGATCCTTGGGATTTCGGCGCACGGCCTCGCGCGTCACGGCGAACTGGGAGCAGCACGGTCCCGCCAGGATTTCGGGGACGTTCACCGGCCCAAAGTTCGCCTGGAAGGCCTCGCGCATGAAGGGTTCCTCCTGCTTCTCCGACTCCTTGGGCGTCTTAGTTGTGTTGATCCAATCCGGGCACGCGTTCTCCCAGGAGACGCGGAGATTGGCGTACTGACGCCACTTGACCCAGTAGAGATCGAGCTGCGACAGTGTGAACAGCATCGACTGACGCAGCACCCCCTCGATGTGCCAGGGGTCTTCGTGCGCGTGGATCATGATGGAGATGTCGGGCAGGTCGTCGTAGAACTCGTGGAAGTAGGTATGGTAGATCAGCGCCTCCCGGCCCTTCTTAGGGACGGGCGGGGTGAAGTCGGCATCGGCATCGCTCACGTAGCGGATAACGCGCAGGTTCGGGATGCGCAAATGGTTCGTCCACGAGATGTCATCCTTTCGGAGGCTGGCAATTACCAGGTTGACGGTCGGCGCATCGGGATCGACAATCAGCGGCGGCGCATCCCTCCGCGCCCAGAGTAGCTGCTGGAGGAGGTAGATGGCGGGGAAGAGGAGGACAAAGTAGAGCAATCGGCGGCTCGGTCCTCGCTGCGATTTCATGATTGCAAGGCCATGACGCCGTGAGCTGAGGATAACGGGATCAAGAGCTCGAGGTTTGGTGCAAAATGGAAAGCTGAAGGTCACTGGGGCTGAGTTCGCCGTAAGATTAAGGGCAGGCAAGCCCCAGCCCAGCATGGCGTATCACTGCTGCATACGGTGCTATATTGACCTCTTATAGGCTCGCAGATTACGAGCTGCGGCGCGGGCCAGGACAGCGCCATCCTCCCCCTCGTACCTTTCCAGATCCAATATACTTCGTATTCCATTCCTTCGACCGGGATGACATCATCAACTCCATAACACACGAGGGTGTTCAAATACTCACATTGCGCCCTGAGACACATTGTCTCTCGCAAGGCACTCAATTGGGCCTAGCAAGCTTGGCAAGGGAAACAGCTCGAGTGAGGCCAAAAAAAAAAAAAGCTGTAGCCTGCGACGGCTCGCGGACCGGAACACGTCCATGTGGGGGTTCCACCCCACATCAGAGATGAATTGACTTCAAAGCCGTTGACCCTAAGAATGACGAATGAAAGAAGTAGCCGCCGTTCTTTAACAACGGCGACGGTGATCTGCGGCAAGATAGCGCTTTGTCGAAGCCTCTCCGTTGCCGCGACTGCTTAGCCCGGCGCTGATGGCCACCGAAGGCACTTCAGAGGCCGTGTAGCTCTATTGGCGAAAAGCGAGGCCCCGATGTACCTGGACAGCATCAGCACACCCCCAAACCCACACTTGCTTCGTGGTGCAGCCACCATCGTTCTCTCGTCGATAGGCTGTGCCAAGACTCGGATATAGTCTGTTGTCGTTGCTTTCCATAAAGGTTAGTCGAAATATACCCCTTGAGTGTGGGGATATATATAGTATACCAAGATGCCAAGTCGCAGGCCCGCATCCCTGGCCCGACTAAGCAGACGTGAATACATATACCCTACCGACCCCGGTTCCAGAGATTGGGTAAAAAGCTCCATTAAATCTACCGTGCCTTCTCCCGGCGTTTTATTGTCTCCCAGAAGCAGTATCGGCCAAGCGGCTCTGCTCCTATATAGGTCGGATCCAAGACCACCCCCGGATCGACCGGATCCGGGTGGATACGCATACTATGAGTCTGCCAGGGTGCCAAGGACCACATGCTCGGCAGTATGGATGGCAGCGAAATTTTCAAGGCGGCTGCCTCTAGTCAGAGACATCGGGGGTGTCGTGGTCGGAATCCTCAGTTGAGTGGAACGAGAGCGCCCGTGTAGATGGATAAGTCCACTACAGCCAGAGATGAATGGGGACACTGAAAGGCCACCACCGTGTACGAGACGCGTGCTGCCGATAATCGGACTAGCTAGGACCGTAGGCCGACCGCGAGGCATAGTTTTGTTATCTGCACTTGGCCTTGATGTGCTCGAGTCCGGGAAACAGGCGACTAATCGGATGCCTTTGATGGCTCCCGTTTCAGGCAGTACGCCGGCAGAACTGTACGCCTTTCCATCCTATGTCGCTGTCGTGTCCCTTCATGCCATGTGCAGCTAGCTCTGACCTGCGAGGTTTCAACTGGTATTAATTACTAGCTGCCCTCGACTCGACGTCTGTGAGGTATGTGCAGGATGGAGTGACCGGAGTCCGACATGTGCCGGAACGGCCATACTCAGAAGCAATTATGTCCAATACGAATCGAAAAATTATCCCCAGCCGTAGCCGTATTACAAGTGTCAGACGAGAAACCTGCCCCATCCTTCCCCAATATAGGAATATGTTCCTGGCCGAAACTCATTACTTCGTGCGCTCGTGCCTCTCTGATCTCTCATGGCTGCCTCGCAAACGGCCAATTAGAGGCCCGGCGGCTGTTCCACTCCTCGCTCGTGACCCTCTCCCCCTTCTCGTCGACCTTTTCGGCCTTTGGAGCTTCAGGTGCCACCTCTTCTACCTTGTCTAGGGGCTGGCCCTTAGACGGTGGTTTGGCGGGGTCACGGAGGGCCAGGCTGAACACTCCCATCCCCGGGATGGCCGATTTATCGGCGGTGTTCGGTCTGTTCATCATGACGCTGCGGGCGCGATCCCCAGCCTCACTCGGCGCATACTCGCTGTACGGGCCGTAGCTGCTGCCCTTGCCCATGTAGCTTAGCACAGCACGATCGAGGGCAGCATTTGCCTGCTCGTGCGCGAAATTCTCTTCCTCTTGCTCCTTGAGCTTCGTCTTGCGGTAGCGGATGAATAAGTAGAAGCCCGCAAGTGTCAGCAGTGCTGAAACGATGATCGCGCCCACCACAGCGATGGCAGCCTGTGTGACCGACACGGCGGATCCCTGTGCCTGCTGGACTTGAGTGTCGGCTTGTGCCTGCGCGGGTCAGCGGTAAGAATCAAGGAGTAGTGGAGGAGAACAAGACTTACCCTGACAGAGGTGGCCTCAGCCATGGCAACAGACGCAGCAGCCAAGGCCGATGATGCTGAGCTACTCGCAGAGTTGGCCATCATGATGGCCGAGGCCACAGCGCTGGAGGCGCTCGCCTGGACGGAGCTCGCGGCAAGGGACGCCGCTTCGGAAGCCATCTGGGACGCCGACGCAGCCATCTGGGAAGCCGTGGCAGCGACCTGAGAAGCCGAAGCCACAGCCTGAGAAGCCGACGCCATCGCCGCCGCCGCAGCATTGTTGGCATCGGACACGGCCGAGGCGGCGCTGGCGGCGATGGACGACGCTGCCGCTTGGGCCTGGCTCAGAGAGGTCGCCAGCCTCTGCGAAGCGGCGTTGACGGTGGATAGAGATGAACTGAGCAAGGCGATCTGTGCGAGGGGGTTGACGGGAGCGACAGGAGCGACCTGTCGCCGAAAGTCTGGGGGGGCGGTCGTGGTAGGGGGCGGTATCATCGCCCGCCCCGCCGCGGGTCGGGGGCCATGTGCTCCCCACTCCGGCGCCGCCTGCGCGGCCGCGCCGCCGAGCACCAGTGCTAGACACTCAACAAGCAGGCCAAGGTGTGCGAGCCGTCTCCTCCACATTGCAGAACGTGGTGGTCATTGGGACATTGGGGATCAACGGTTTTGCAGGTGAGAGAGTGCGCCGGCACAGTTGGATGGATGGAATGGGATCTAGAGACAGGAACGAAAGAAGGGAAGGGGGGGGAAAGCAAGGCGGCAGAAGGGGGTCACACTAGTATACCTCGAACCTGGCAGCTGTAGTTGCCAGGATGGGCAGCATAAAGTTTGGCCCTATGGTGTGCCGGAGGCTGGCGGGCCCAGTGCCAGGCCCCCGGACGAGGTCGGGAAGAGGCTGGCCAAGCCGCCGTCCGATCTTATGATTTGCACCGGGGCCAGAGTTGGGGTTTGAGAAACGGGGAAGAAACAGCAGGCAGAGGAGTGGGTAGGTCGTAGAACCATGACCCTTGTGCGAAGCCTGAGCCAGAACGCCTCGCGACTCAACGACGTGCCTGTCTCCGGGTCGCCGTGCCGGGCTACCGATGCGTTCTCTTGGCTCTGCTTGTGCGCAAAACTGTCCCTATGCGGTGGGGACGAGACTACGACAACGACGAGATCAGACAAAAAGGAAGCAGCACTAATAGGAGCAGGAGGACGCCATGGACGAGTGCGCAGTCTGCTAACACAAGCGCTCAGGGCTTGCTCGGGCCTTAGTTAAGTCGAGGCGCCGAGAAGGTGCCGACTAATACAGCGGCTCAGGCCAGTAAACGCCACCTCGGCTAGGGAAACAAAAAATTATACAAAAGCAAGGTCAACAATCACAACATACACACCTCGTCTAGGTTGGCCACTTTCGGGTGGTGGGAGGAGAGGATGTGTCCATCTTTGGTGCTTCTCCTGATTAGGAAGACCTTGCTGATGTCGGCGGCATACCTGCACGCACAGATCTGGACACGCCAGCTGCCCACCTAGCAATGCCTTTAGGCCTAAACACCCTCTCGGATGTCATGCGAGACACAAGTGGGTGGGTGGTCCCGATTAGGGTGATCCTGGTATAGTCGCCCGGGAGCCCGCCACCCTTTTCATGCCATGGGCCAGCTGACTCAGCCGAAGATTTCGACGAGAACCAGAATGGCCCATGCAGGCGGTTTGGGTTGGACCTCGTCCCAACTTTTTCCAACCTTCCATCCCCGGAGCCTTCGGCAGGACACACCATGGCTACCATTGGCAGCCTCCAACGGCTTTCGGCCACTGCCGTGTCCAAGATGATCCTCGAGCAGAGCACTAGTCCCACGTTCGCAATTGTCGACGTTCGCGACGATGGTGAGTGCTCGCGCCCGCACCCATGCCCCTCCTCCCCCGGGACCCCCGCCATCCGCCGCACCCGCTGAGACTGACCGGGACCGGGGCAGACTACATCGGCGGCCACATCAAGGGCTCCAGAAACATCCCGTCCGGCCAGCTCGACGCCATGCTCCCGACCCTCGTACGCCAGCTCCAAGGAAAGGAGACCGTCATTTTCCACTGCGCGCTGTCGCAGCAGCGCGGGCCCGGCGCCGCTCTCAAATACATCCGCGAGCGTGCGAAGATGCTCCCCACCCTGGACAAGCCTGCGACAACCTCCAGCACGGCTGCTGGGAATGCGAAGGATGCTACGGACCACCAGAAGGTCTACGTCCTGGATCGAGGCTTTGTGGGATGGCAGGAGCAGTTCGCCGAGGACGAGAGGCTGACTGAGGGCTACCGCAAGGAGCTGTGGGAGGATGGTTACTGGGGATGAGGTCAGCCAGCCTCTGCAGCGTGGGTATACACACCGATGCAGATGTATCTATGATCTATGCGCGGTGAGATGCTCGCGTGGCTGAGCAGCTGCGTCCGTTACAGCTCGTATGAGCGCCCTATTTTTTTTCCCCCTTCCTCTGCGCTGAGGGGGGCAGCGGCAAACCAGCCACGCATCCCATTCCTCCCCATCGATACCACTTGGCGAACTACCCATATCGCCTCAGGGTTTCCTGCTTAGCATCAGCCTCCTAACAGACGCCCCGAAGGATGCCCCAGGAAAGGTTTCAGCTCGCGTGGAAAGTGGAAGGCTGAGGACTGGTCAATAAAGAGCCAAAGTAGACAGCTTGAACCTGCTGCGACGGAAACTCTTTTCAAGCGGCCTAGCAGAATCCGTCGCAATGGTCGCCAAGAACGTAGGTCGTAGCTTCGCCACGCCAAATAAGCCCCAACTAGTTGTGTAGCTGCGATGTGCATAGCCCAGCGACCCAGACCTTTCTTATCAGATGAGGCCGAACTACCACGCCCAAGCAGCATTGGCTGTTGTTGGACTCGCTCGGCATGGACTGCACGAGTGCATCTCGGACCTTTCCAAGCCTGACGTATGTGGCTGTTTTATGGGGGCGAGTTGTGCGCTATGTTGCTAGTGTCCGACTACTTTAAACCACTCTCTGAGTGCTGTGGCCTTGCCAAGTCATATCGGAATAGTGAAAGCCTGGCTGGGAATCATAACAAAAGCTGTGCTGGGGAGAAGAAATGCTGTGGATGGTGGTGCATGCGGCTCACATGCATGAAAGGTGGCGGCGCTACGGAGATAAAAACATTCTGAGCGGAGCAAAGGCGCCCTTCTCTTGCCCAGCCGTCCACATAGATGTATCGGGAGCTCAGGACTATGATCACTCTTTATCCGGCACTAGACTTGGGCCATGGTGTCCGGACCTGCAAACTTGAGGGCAAACCGGGAAACCTGCTGCTTGTAGCGACCTTTGGTTCTGCAATAGGGCTGGCGAATAAGGGGCCAGGAAGTAATCGGGCAAGTTTCCTGATCTTAATTTTTTTTAAAGCTGCTGTGCACTCGCACCACTGGCGAGCGGCTGGTGGCACGCGTGGCACGAACGATGACGACAACGGCGGAGAGCAGCGACAGCGACGTGATAAGGCAGCCGCCGCGTTCCTGATGAGGGCTGGGGCTCGCCAATAGCTACCGAATGCACTGGTAATATACGCAAGACAGCTGTGTCTGAGCGTCGGACGATACCCAGAAAGCACCCGAGGCAGATGTGCCGCAAGAAGGAGAGGTTTAAGATTATTTATTGGATGTGGTGGTTCCTCAAAAAGCAAAGAGCTACAGGCGGCCTGGACTCCCGGAGGCGGCTGCTGTATTTGGTGGGGAAGCTCTGGACGACGTCAGACCCCTGCGGGAGGGAGGTGACGCACCGACCATCTGAATTTGTGGACGGCGTCAATTCCACCACCACCGCCTAGATTTCCCACTCCACCAGCCACCTGTCACCTCTGCTACCTTGTTCTTCCACCACGTCCACCCTCCCCCTTCCCCCATATTGTCGACACCCGAGACCGCCTGTGCGAAACCGCCGCGCACTCGCACCTACAGTATTGCTACTGGAACAGCCTGCCCCTAGCCGCGCATCTGTACAGAACGAAGATACAAAGCAAAAATGGCTCCCCCGCCGTCGCCCGAGCTGCCGCTTCGCGAGCGGGTCCTCAAGCTGGCCCAGACTTTGCAGTGTACGTGGCACCCGCCCGCCCTCTCCGGACCTGCCCCGGCCCGCCTCCGCTAACTCGCCAGCAAAACAGTTGCCTGGTTTGTCGGGTGAGTACTGTGCCCATGCTGCATGCTCTAGCTGTGGCGGAAGCTTTCCCCTCGCAGAGCCGAGAGCCATGATACTGACCTCCGGTCTAGCCACCTTACCCTCATCCTCTCCGTCTTCCGCTACTTCCTCTCGTGGATACGGTTCAACTACTACAGCTTCTGGGCCCAGTTTGCCTATCGGCTTACCTTTGCTTCGGCTGCCGTGACCTATGGCATCGTGGTATACAAGACATGGCGGGCAAGCCGTAAGCCGACGGCGAAGCCCTCGACGCTCCCCGCCCCGCTCGCTGTCCTCTCCGACGAGAACATCCAGTACCTGAGTACGTCTCTCCGGCCGGCCCTCCAGGAGGCCGCGGTCCCCTCCCCTCCCTATCCGTGTAGCTTAAGGCTGACCCCCTTCCCTCTGCGTGCAGTGATGGCCGTCATTTGGTTCTTCATGCCCCAGTACTCCCTCGCCATGCTTCCGTATGGCATTTACTCGGTCTTCCACGTGGCGACCTACACCCGCGCGAACCTGATCCCGACTCTGGCGCCGCAGAAGAAGCTCGCGCCGCCCGCCGGCGCCTCCCCGAGCGCGAAGCCCCAGTATGCGCAGCACCCCATCAGCGAGTCGATCGGCGTCTTCGTCAAGCAGTACTACGATGTGTCTATGTCGATGGTATCGGGGCTCGAGATCCTGCTCTGGATTCGCCTACTGTTTGCCGCCATCTTGTTCCAGCGCCGATCGTGGATCCTACTCGGCGTCTACACCGTCTTCCTCCGCGCTCGCTTCTCCAACAGCACTCACGTCCAGAACTCGTTCGCCCAGCTCGAGACCCGCGTGGATGACCTCGTCGGTGCCCAGGGCACGCCCCCGGTAGCCCGACAGGCCTGGGACGGCGTGAAGGGCGGTGTGCGACAGTTCCACACCGCGACCGATCCCACTCGCTACATCGGCGGGGCCGCCGCCCCCAAGAAGACCTCGTAGGCGGTGCCCGCTGTGAGATGAGCTGCATGCGCACACACAAGATTGCTGCAGAGCGGCGGCATCAGCTACCGGGCGCCGATGCCATACGGCCTCGAGGTACAGCAGAGGCGGTGCAGCGGCAGATGTCACAAGACTGCGCTTGGAGCAGGCCGGGTTGCAAATGAGGGGCACGAGCACAACGGTCCATCGTGGCCCCACGTCGGCGACTACGGAACCAGGGTATATATGCAGGTGGTCTGCTCACTCAGGCACGAGATCATGGCTTTCCAGTGTCTTTGGCGTTGCTTTCCTATCCAATCAACCTGGGGAGTTGGGATGCATGAGATGGAACGGACAGGATGGTGGCCGGATCGGCGTGCCCTTTGGCTCTTTTTTTTATTTTTCTGTGCTGCGTTTGTTTTGTATGGCACCACTTGCCACTACCTTCTCACGTTGCTCTTTTCAGGAGACATAGGGAAATGGGACCATAATTCGGCATTCTCGCCTTGACGCGCTTGCCTACCGCACGCGTGTCATTTTTTCTTCTTCGTTGTTGTCTCGCAATTGAGGCTTGGAGGGGGCTTTGCAGTTGGGCGATGTGCGCCAAGGGTCTGGGGAGAGCTCCGACTGCCCCACTTTGGCCACATCTCCCGTTGAGGCATCCTATTTTCGATGACGTCGTGCCGTGTGCCATGTGCAACTCTCTGTGCTGCATGTCGCACTCATCAACTCGTAGAGTTAAAAGTAGCCCCTCTGCCTCATCCTACCTGCGGGTGCAGCCGAGCAAGCTTGAGATATCCCACTTGTTTTTGTTGACGTCAGCTTTCTCGCTCGTCTGCTCACCTTCCCTTTAAATCTCTCGCCTATTTTGTATCCCAGGCCGCCCACCAGATGTACGCCTGGCAAGACATCGCCACGCAATGACATCCCTCCTCCGCCAGATCGTAGCTGGCCCCCGAGCAAAGCATGCCGAGACCGGCCTCGATCTCTGCTATGTGACATCCAACATAATAGCAACGTAAGTCAGGCAGCAAGCGCCATCCGTTTATTTAACTTGTGCACCTCTAACACACATCAGCTCTGGTCCCTCGCAGACCTACCCTCAGCGAGCCTATCGCAACCCTCTAGATCGGCTAGTTGCATTCCTCGACGCAAAGCACGGGGATGGCTGGGCTATATGGGAGTTCCGCGGAGAAGGTACCGGCTATCCGGACGAGGCGGTCTATCACCGCATCCGCCACTACCCCTGGCCGGACCATCACCCCCCGCCTTTCCAGCTAGTTCCTATGATCATGGCCAGCATGCGCAACTGGCTCAACGGAGGCTACCTGGAGGGTGGAGGCAGCGATCACAAAGTCACACAGCCCAATGACCCCGACAAGAAGGTCAAAAAGGGCGACCGAGTGGTGGTAGTCCACTGCAAGGCCGGCAAGGGGCGCTCCGGCAGCATGGCGTGCAGCTATTTAATTTCCGAGTGTGGGTGGAAACCGGAGGACGCCCTTGCCCGATTCACGGAGCGGCGCATGCGCCCCAAGTTCGGCGCCGGAGTGTCCATTCCCAGCCAGCTACGGTGGATCGGATACGTGGATCGGTGGACACGACACGCCAAGAAGTACGTGGACCGAGAGATCGAGGTTGTCGAGGTGCACGTATGGGGCCTCCGGCACGGCGTCAAGATGTCGGTCGAGGGCTTCGTCCAGAATGGAAAGAAGATACAAGTGCTACATACATTCAAGAAGGACGAGAGGATCGTGGTCGAGGGCGAGGCCCCTGGAGGCGGAGGATTCGCCGCTTTTGTTTACGACATGGCGGGCTACGGCGTGGATAAGGCTACGGGCAGCGACCCGGACATTACGGACAGTATCGACTATCACGACATAGTTGGGGGCGGCGAAAACGGAGGCAGTTCAGGAAGCTCAACGCCATCCCGGAGCAGGTCCAAGAAAGGCTCCAAGGCATCCAGCATCATTCGAAAAGTGTCGAAGCGCAGATCGCCATCCTCGCAAGGGATCAACACTCTGGGGAAAGACGGAAAGAGCAATACCATCGAAATGCCCTCAGAGATCCCGGCCACTTCTACGAATGGCAAGTCAACGGAACCTTCGTCGGCCGCTCAGCTCAACCCAAGCGAAACCTTCGCAGACGATTCAGAGCCAGGCGGCCAGGCCGTCATCTTCAAGCCCAAAAAGCCCATCCGCGTCCCCACAAGTGATGTAAATATTGCAGCCGAGCGCAGGAATCGGGCGCCGGGGACCATGGGACTCACCATGGTCACGGCCGTCGCACATGTCTGGTTCAATGCCTTCTTCGAAGGGAGAGGGCCCGAGAACGACGGCGTGGCCGAGGACAGCGGCGTCTTCGAGATCGAATGGGATAAGATGGACGGTATCAAGGGCTCCAGCCGCAAAGGCACCCGCGGGTTCGACCGCATCGCCGTACTGTGGCGGTTCGTCTCGCCCGCCGAGACGCCTGCCGGGGAGGCGAGCGTCGTTGTCAATGAGCCCAGCGATCAGAGCCCCGTTCCGCAGATGGAGGCAGCCGACTGGAAAGGCAACAACAAGGAGGATCCTGGGGCAGACAAGCAGCTGGGCTTGCGGGTGGAGGAACCCTCGAGCGCCGACGTCAGCAAGGCTAGCAGCATCAAGAGCCAGGAGCTGGGAGACGGCGACGACAAGGACGACGTCAAGGATGATGGAAAGGATGACAACTCCCTCGAGGGCGTAAAATCCAGCGGCCCCCTAGGGGAAGAGGCGCTGAGCCCTCTCCACGAGACACCCCCCGGGTTCAAACCGGACGGTCGGGACGACGCGGCCGCGCCCAAAAGCGCGGCCGATGCCACCGCGCAGAATGGCTTCATCGTGGAGTAGATCCTCTGTCAGCACACGGGTAGCACAAGCGCTGGGATCGGGTAAGAACCGTCGG
Organism: Thozetella sp. PMI_491; assembly: GCA_021432635.1. NCBI lineage: Eukaryota > Fungi > Ascomycota > Sordariomycetes > Chaetosphaeriales > Chaetosphaeriaceae > Thozetella > Thozetella sp. PMI_491. The sequence goes on along the minus strand of MU270060.1, from coordinate 5,892 downwards.
ATACCCAGCGTGCCGGCGCGGATAGACCGATTCCGCCACTGTCCCGAGCACTCGGTTAGAACAGCTCCGGTAACTCCGATTGTTGTCTCAAGGGGGCCAAACAATCGGGACCAAAGCTCGATAGTCGGAAAGCTAGGAGCGTAATCTGGGTTAGACGCGGCCCCTACAGGATCAGTATCACGGTTGTGCCGGGCGCCGATTTGGGGGCCCTTTGGGGGGCAACTGAGGAGGGAGGAAGCTAAAGACGGGTACGCTATGCCTTTTGAGTATGAAATGGCCGAACACTCGCGCCAGCAGCGCCAAAGTGCCCGTCGAGACGCCCGGTGTGGACCACGGACCACGTGAGTAGCCGAAGCGCGACGGTGAAGGCGCGGGGGGGGCCTCATGTATAGGTAATACAGCTCGCAGCTTGGTGCGAGGCAGACATGTCAGCATCCTATCCTAGCGAGCCCATAGAGTAATATGACCTCTTTCGGCTGCGGCAGAAATTGCAAGACAAGGCTCGCCCTTTGTGCGGCACGCCAAAAAAAAACTCTCAAACTCACGGGCCGCATATTTGTTCTCAATTCGTTCAATTAACGGCTGCCTCGAGCAGACGAGAGATGCTAATACGGCTGCCTGTCGTCGGTCGTTGCGGTCTGTCAAGATTGGCTCCGTCGGCTACAGGGGGCCCCGGCCACAACAATAGAACCCCTCGCCAATCCTGGCCCGCATCACTACATCACCCCACCTCGCTCATACATCCATTGTACAAGTGCAAGCTCCTTTATGTATCCCGGAGCCCGCTGATGCCAAAGCATGGTGGACTCTCCGTGCCTCTTGGACTGCGGTGAGCGGCACGATGAACCTCAGCAGCGGCGGCGCGGAGGCAGAAGTGACAAAGCCTGTCCAAATTCGGTCGTATACCGTATACTAGCGCTAAGTGGTACCCGCGAGAGCGTAATAGAAGGAGAGTGCGAAGGCGAGAAATACAGGCCCGCCCTAAAAACGATTTACCAACCTAAAAACGTCCTTGTCCCGCCGTTTAATCCATTTGCCCCGTGTAAGCCCTTGCGCCAACTACCCGCCCAAGCGCCCCCGCCCCACCCACGCTTTCCTCCTACCGCTGTTTGAACAGCTTCGTCTCTTCCAACGCCGTCCCGTCGTTGAGCACGATCTGGCGAGCGCCCACCATCATGAACAAGACCCGGCAGGGCTCGGGCAGGCGGTTGATCCACTTGTGATTGGTGCCCTGCTGGATGATGAACTCGCCCGCGCGCACTGTCCTCTCCTCGCCGCCGTCGAGCTCTAGCACGATCTCGCCCGACAGCACAACGGCGTAGTCCAGGCTCAGGGTCCGGTGCATGGGGACGGTGTAGCCATTGCCTGGGTAGTCTGAGATGGCGAACAGCACGCCCTCGGGCGGACAACGCGGGAGTGTGTTTGCGAAGCTGGGGACGGGGTCGGTGTTGGCTGCCGGAAGGCTGTTCCGGGTGTCCATCATGGTGAAGGCCGAGGCCGTAGGCCCGAAGGGCTGGAAGGGGATCAGGGTCTCGTCCGAGGCGAAGACTGAGACACCGTCTTCGTTGTGGGCTGTGCGCACAAGGCGCGGCTGGGGCAGCTGGTTGACCATGTTGGCGATGCTGGATGTGGCGCTAGGATTTGTGTTAAATACGTTGAAGACGATGCCGGGCTTCAGGATGCCGAGTGCAGAGGAGTGTCGGAGGAGGGATTCCCAATTGACGTTGTCTGGAGGTTGGTAGTTTGCCATGACGGTCGGTTCGTGCGCTTTAAATACTTTATGAGAGGGCCGGCGCAAGCATGCGACTGTGTCGTCGTCGTCATCTCTCTGCTGGCGGGTTCGGCATCGCGACTTATACTTCGGCACCCGAGCGAGTGGTTTACATGGTTGTTCGCGAACCCTGCTCAAAGCGGTTAGACTGACTGGGTGCAGGGCTGAAACTTCTGCCTCTGGTGCCTCTGATTGGCCCTGTCGGTCAGGATTCCAGAGCGACCCGCCCAGACGAAATCTTGGCCGCAGGGATCGTCGCAGCCTGGACGCGATGTCCGTTTCTGACCAAGCAAGCCCCGAAGCGTCCCGGACACGACCACAGTCCACCGAATGGGGTAACTCGTCGCCCGACCCCCGGCGAAAGACCGGCCTGGGAACCGCAATGCGGTTTCGGGCGATCGGTGGCGCGGGGCTCACTTGCTCACCTCGTCTCTACTCCTCCGGGACACCCTGCACCGTCTGATGCCGATACGGCCAGGCAACGACGCTGTACACGCGCGAGGGATCACACCGAGGGGGCCCCCATCATATCGTCGAGAAAGGCTTGGAGGAACGAGTTCGCATCGAAGCTGCCCGGCGTCAAGATGGCAGAATCGAGGTCCATCATGTTGAGGGATCCAAAAGCCCCCCCAGGCAGCAGTCGTGTCGTGTAGCAGGTACTGATCCATCGGAACTTGTCACGGTGCATCTCCAAAGACGTCCGGTGCTCGTCAAAGAACTTCCGTTTCCGCGTCCACTGCTCCGAGGCGGCTACCTCATCCGCTGACCCGCAGAAGACACTGAGCTGCTCCACTATGCCCACTACGTCGAACTGGTCGCGCACCAGGCCGGGGTTCCAGTCCGCGTCGCTGAGGGACAGCAGACGCGACACCGTGATGATCCCGTATGAGAGCATGCCCTGGATGGGGAAAGGAAGGTAAGGCACCATGCCTAGCGGGATCGCCATCCACGCATTAAAGAACAGCCTGGTGGCCTCGAGGCCGCACCACAAGGCCGCAGTGCGGCGTGTTCCATCCGTCCCACCGCCCGAGGCCCGCGTGTATATTACAGGCTCATACAGCCGGATGAGAACGGCCCAGTAAATGACTTCGAACAGGCCTGCGGGATATTGTCAGCGCATGTTGCTTCTCGGCCCCCGCTGGCAGTGGGAGGGGGGTTCTACAGTTGCTCTGGACATCCGCCGGCGCGCTTGTCTTCAAGGATTCTAACTCGGTGCGGATCGAAGACAAGGCCATGTGCATCGGCGCGTTGAAGTCACACGGGTCACTATTGTCGACCTCCGGGTTCGGGAAAGTTGTGTAGATGCGGCCCAGGAAACACTGCAATCGGATTAGGGACACGAGAAGCCTGTCCGAATCATACTCTCTGCGCTCCTCAAGCTGCGCGCAGCAGTGGGCAATATAGCTAGTGTATGGAAACAAGTGCAGGCGCCGAAAGAGCACCGCCACTCTACCTAGGTCAGACGCGTCTGATACAGCACGAGGACGAGGAGAACGTACGCTGATGCCATGTAAAAGACACCTAAGAAGGCTCGCATCTCGTTAGCGGTGTGCGGTCCTCGTGGCTGGATCCCCTTGACGCGCATGGCTTCTTCAAGGAACTTGTTCGGGACGTGCCCAGGCGGCGTGGGCGACCTGTGCAGCGCGAGGTCGATGACCAGAGATGTGGCGATCTGGAGCAGCGTGGTGGCGCGACTCTCGATGTAGAAATAAAACTCCCCCCTGACCGGTCAGTCAGGCTGCGGCATGACGGGATAGGCAAAGGATGAGGGCATGTTTACCAAGACAGATAGACGACGATCGCCTGCAGCAGCTCTAGCCGCTTTGCCTGCTCGACCACCACGCTCTTGGCAACAGACTCGCGGAACCAAGTATCGACGGCCCTCTGCGTCGCGGCGCTCTGCGGAGCCACAGCTTGTAGGATGGTCCGGAGAAGAAATGGCTGTCTCTCTAGCATTTCTCGTGCTGTCGTTTTTGGTGAAATGGGCACGAACGGCGCTTGGGAAGAGTAAGACTGCTTGTAGAGCTCCAGCAAGCGCTCCGCCTCGTCCGCCGGGATGGAGAAGCCGGGCACGATGTCGATGCTACTAAAGGATGCGCTGTCTTGTGACGAGACGGTAGCCCCCGGCGTCGGCTCCACCGTCTCAAAGCCAGCTGTGGAAGAAATATCCAAGGCCGGCAGCCCGATGCCGGGGTCATGCTGCCCGGGCTCGACACGGGGGCTCTCCTGCGAAAGTGAGGTTGGTTGTGTCTGCTGGATGTGTTGGCTTGCATTCAAAAGAGACATGATGCCGTCTATTTTTTCCTCGAGCTGGCCGACGCGGCTGCTGTGAGGTCAGGATAAGGACTGCGGTAACAAGGCGGCTCAGACAGACTCACGTCGACGGGCCTCGCACCTTGCGTGCCCCCTTCTCGGGGAGGGTGCAGGACCGGTTGAGCCGCATGCATCTGGCGGGATCATTAGCCGCCGCTCACGCGCGTCTATCGTCAAGACGCAGAGGGAGCCTATCAGCTTGGGTAGCTTGCCTTTGACACGGGCCGTCGCCGGGCTCCCCATCCCACGTACACCTGGTCTTGGACTTGTTGCAATAGGCACATGCACGTGGCCGATCTCTCTGTGCGTCGGCGCGGCTCTCCATAATTCTAGCATCCATGGTTCTAGGATCCATGGTTCTAGCGCCCAGTCGGCGAACCCCAAGTCTCAGAGGCGCCCGAATTTTCAACGGACCGAATCCTTGGATCGGCGATACGTCCGTGTCGCCGCCTCCCGCAACTCGCACTTGGGAGCCAAGTCGGGACCGGCGTTGGAAGAACTTGTGTGTGTCAAGCAGCGAAAGTGGGGCCGTCTGCTGACGGGCTTAGTTCACCTCCGATGCCGACGACGCCGCACTATTTGTCATTTTGGCGCTCGCTCTCTCGGATCTTGCCCAATGTGGGTCCACCACTTTAGATGGATTGCTCCTTCGAGAACAAACAGGACTAGGTATGAGATAAGGTATAGCCAACAGCGCTGCAGTTGTCTGGGCACATCTGCTGCAGTTCGGCGGCGGCGGCGGCTGAAACGTCCTAGTGTGCAGCATGGCTTCGATAACCAAGATGCCTTCGGCCCAGGGGAAGCCAACGCAGCAGGGCGGCCAGGCCCAGGGCACGACACCCTCAGTGCGGCGATTTTGGGTGCTACCGAGAGGTCATGATTGGGAGACGACATCTCTAAACTCTTAGTTCCAGCTCAGCCGTTCCCCGTTCCCCATGCCTCCAGCCCGATGTGGCCATACGTACAGCGCCTAGCCGTACGACCTAGCCGTACAACCTCGCCGGCCACCTGCATAGGTCCGAAGGTCGACGACTATCCGAGCCTGGACTAAGGTATCCGAGCCTCGACCATCAAGACTTCGACTATCAAGGCTTCGACTATCCGGGCCTCGAATGGATCGTGGGGGGGTGGCGTCCACCAGGGAGGAGCGCACTGACCGAGGCCCTAGTCGTCCAGGGATCATCGATAGGAAGTCAGGTAGGGCTCGGAGGGAGCAATACACTTGAAGACCGAGGGCGACCTCGTGTGCGGCGGACTAGCAACGGGCACCCAAAACAGCACTGGCCGTTCGAGGATTTGCACTTCTGGAGACATGGGTGGGACTTCTGTTACCTTAAAATAGCGAGACTTCAGTGTCTCTGGGGTAATTAGCTCCGCTTTTGCTTTTTGCTGCACAGGCCGGACGGACCCGGACCCATCTTTTTTCCACCTGCACTTGGGCGGCCCATGAGGCTGGTCCAACTTCGCTTCCACTGGGTCGGCAGCGCTGGGCAAGTCGCGGGGTGGGTTCCATTCTAATTAAAGGTGTACGGCCAGTCCGCCAGACCTCGTGCCGCGGGGGCGGAAAGCCACCTTAGGTCCTGAGGGGCCGCACCACCCCCAATGGCGTGCTGCATCGTCACGGCATGGCACGTTGCTTGGAACCCACGCACAATCTCCTCCTTTGGCAAATCCGTTCAGGAAGGCAGAGCCAGCTATGCTGTCCGTAGCCGGGGCGATGGAGTGGGCGACACAGGCCGGCCAAGACTCCGGCTCCTCTCCCCCTTATCCCCCAGCCATGACAGCGTCCTTCGGGCCGGACCCCCCCC